>CM061133.1:154126635-154329683 GCA_030789695.1 Scilla litardierei
AGATCCGAAGCTAGTGAAGATTCGGGAGCAGGTAGAAGCCGGTCTGCGGACTGACTTTTTGATTCATGAGGATGGCTCGCTGAGGTATGGAGCTAGGTTGTGTGTGCCAGCTGGGGATATTAGAGAGGAGTTGCTGGTTGAGGCACACAGTTCACCGTATTCTGTACATCCTGGTGGTACCAAAATGTACACGGATCTTCGTCAGAACTTTTGGTGGCATGGCATGAAGAGGAGTGTGGCTCGGAGTGTAGCCAAGTGTCTGGTTTGCCAACAGGTGAAGGCGGAGTATCAGCGTATGGCATGGTTGCTACAACCGCTTCCGATTCCGGAGTGGAAGTGGCAACACATCACTATGGACTTTGTGACTGGACTGCCTCGGAGTCCAAAGCTGAATGACGCGATTTGGGTGATCGTAGATCGATTGACCAAATCCGCGCACTTTATTCCATTTCGAGTAGGACAGTCCACTGGGGCGCTAGCGAGGAGATACATGGAGGTAAATTCTTTTACTCTCCGTTTCTATTTCCTTTTCTGGATAGATAGTGATGTAACATGAATTGTGCAGGAGATCGTACGACTTCACGGAGTCCCCGTGAGTATCGTGTCGGACAGAGACACGAGGTTCACCTCTCAGTTCTGGCAGAGTTTGCAGAAGAGTTTGGGTACGAGTCTGAGTTTCAGCACGGCGTACCATCCGCAGACAGATGGCCAGTCCGAGAGGACGATTCAGATCTTGGAGGACATGCTGAGGGCGTGCATGTTGGATTTCAAGGGTTCGTGAGAGGACCATCTACATCTGGTGGAGTTCTCTTACAACAACGGCTTCCAGGCGAGTATTGGCATGGTGCCTTTTGCCGCGCTGTACGGGAGGAAATGTCGATCGCCTTTGAGTTGGGACGACATTGGTGACCGTGAACTGTTGGGACCTGAGATGATTGTGGAGGCTGTGGATGTTGTCAGGAACATTCGGGAGAGGCTGAGGATTGCTCAGGACCGTTTTAAGCATTGGGTGGATGCTAAACGCCGTCCTTTGGAGTTTCAGCCAGGCGACCATGTGTTCCTGAAGATTTCCCCGAATCGTGGTGTGATTCGCTTTGGGAAACGGGGGAAGTTGAGCCCGCGATACATTGGACCATTTGACATTCTGGAGAGAGTTGGCGAGGTAGCCTACCGCTTAGCCTTGCCGCCATCTTTGGAAGGAGTTCATGATGTTTTCCATGTGTCGCAGCTTCGTCGGTACATCAGTGATCCATCTCATGCTGTGGATTTCTCGGAGATCACCGTTCGCCTAGATTTGACGTATGACCAGCAGCAAGTGCTGATTTTGGACAGGCGTCAGAAGTCACTCCGAAACAAGGTTGTCAATCTTGTGAAGGTGATGTGGCGACACGGCTCGCCAGAAGAGTCTACTTGGGAGAGAGAGGATGAGATGAGAGAGCGCTACCCACTTTTGTTCCCTGACACGTGAGTGTTGGGAAATTCCGAGAGCGGAATTTTTCTTAAATTGGGGAGGATGTAACGACTGGTTTTTCATGTATTTGGATTATCTATATTATATATATGTTTTGGTGGATTTTCTCCTTGTGTGTGTGATTTTCCGTCTCCGTAGCTTTCGTTTTCGTTCGTTTCGTTGTGATTCTTTAGCTTCTTCCTTAGATCGTTGAGTTTGGAGTAAGTCATTCGTGACGAGCTTCATATCGCTCATATCTTAGAGATAGGTTGATCTTAGAAGCCGTAAGAATCTTCTTGGAGCTTCGCGCTTTGATTCGAGACTTTTCGTGCACATTAGTTGGTTCAAGAAGGAGAACCAACCGACTAGATTCCAATCTAGTCGGTCGGCAACCCTTCATGGACCGACTAGTGGGCTTTGATTTTTATTCAGGAGTTATTGTTTATCGTTAGTCGGTCTAAGAACATTTTTCGACCGACTAGGTTGCAAACTAGTCGGTCAGCCATTGTTCTTTAACCGACTAGTTCATTGACCATTTTGATTCCGAGTTACTGTTTACTCTTAGTCGGTCTAAGAACGTTCGTCGACCGACTAGTTGTGAAACTAGTCGGTCAGTATTTGTTCTTTGACCGACTAAATTGAAGTTCATTTTTCTTCAGGAGTTACTGTTTGGTGTTAGTCGGTCACAGTTGGTCGACCGACCGACTAGTTCTCGAATTAGTCGGTCAACAGCTCTTCTTTGACCGACTAATCAACCCCGAAACCCTAGGTTTGGCCCAGCCGCCGCAATTTTTCTATTTAAACCCCCGACTCTTTCATTCTTCTTTCATTTCTTCTGAGCCATTTTCTCCCCCAAATCATCCTCCAACATTTCCCCAAGCCATTCCTTTTTCCTTTGGAACTTCCCTCTCGCCATTCTTGCGCCGGCCACCTTCCTTTAGGCCGTCGGCCAACCCCAAAACCCCACAAATCCCAATTTCTCCAGATTTTCTCGCCATTTCCAGATCTGAGCCATAGTTCTCCGGATCGTTCTTCCGTTGCCGTGCTTGCTCGGCATCGTTCTTCTGCTACGATACGGTTGTAAATCGATCCTTTAATATTCTCATAACCCACATGGTGATTTTTGTTAAACCCTAATAAAAATGGATATTAGACGTCGTAGATTCAATTATAAAACTGGATTGGTTATTGTTCTGATATTGTTTTGCCATGGCAGCGATCCCATCTCAGTAGTTTAACATTTTGTGACGTGCCTCGTTGATCGTCATCCTTGGTGCCAGGCAAGTGAAACTTGCCACTTAGGGTTTTAGGCCACGCCTTAGGTCATTTGCTTGTTGTAGGCGTAAAAGAGACTAGGCAACGAAATGATACTCGCCTAGGCGCAAATTTCAAGATCTAGCTTGACAACGAAGTTAGATCCGACTACTTTTAATTATTTGCACTTGCTGTCATCCATGCATCTTATCTGCCATGTTTAAATTCAATTAACGGTACGCAAATTATCTGTACATGCCATGCTATCCATGTTGAATGTTGCATTCGTAGCACACGCTACATTACTTGTACTACTTGATCCGGCTAGGCACCTGCTTTTAGCGGGCACAACCCTTTGCCAAATACACTTCCTGGCTCGTAATCCAGAAGCGAGCATTACGCGTTCGGGGGTAATGCCCTGGCTCGATACACGTTGAGGGGTAGGGATAAGCGATCACCTGAGTGTACGAGTTGGCCCGATCCGCCACTCTAGCCAGAAGACGTAATCTCTGTGCACGACGTGTTTACTTGACGTGATTTACTTGACTTGTACTTGTCCGTGTTTATACTTGTAAAACTTGTCATCCAAGCCATACTTGCCACTTGCTACTTGTTACTTGCACTTTACCTTACTTGTTACTTCCATCCTATACTTGCCATGCTATGCATCATACTATAACTGCTAGGTTGTTAGTTTATCTTCCTTTCAGTTTCCTTGCCCAAGTCTTTTAGACTTGCTGACATGTGCCCTTTACTCTTTTGGGTGACACATGTTAGATCCTGAGCCTGAGGTTGCTGCTAAGGACGTGGTGTTCGCTGACGCTGAGTCAGAGCCCGCGTTCATCGAGGAGTTTGAGGACACGGGAGATCAGTCGTAGAGACTGTTTGTGTTGTTGTTTTGACTGCTTTAGTTATCGGTGCGTAGCACCAATACTTTGTTTCGTGTTGGCTTTTGTTGGCCATGTTTGGGCCTAGACTCTTTCTTTTAGCCTGGTGGCTTTTTCTGCGATGTTGAATATTATTGTGGACAAATTCTGAGATTGGTTAACTTATATCAGTCCCCTTTACCATATTATTATTATCTTTGTTCCATTTGCATTTACAGGGACCTGCATATATTCAGATTTGACGCTTATCAGGCGTGTAGCTTCACAGCTCCACGTCTGAGCGGACCTTCTCACGTCTCGCCTCCATTTTAGGGAAGCGGGGCGTGACAGGATGAATGTCATAAAGGTGGCCATGATGGCTGGAGTGATGGCCTTGGGCGGTTGCCATATTTGACGAGCCATGATGGCGAGAGAGTGATGGCCATTAAGTCTGGCCATAATTAACGATCCATGATGGCTAGGGAGTGATGGCCATTAAGTCGGGCCAGAATTAGCGAGCCATAATGGCTAGGGAGTGATGGCCATTAAGTCGGACCATAATTAGCGAGTCATGATGGCTAGAGTAGGATGTCCATTAAGTCGGGCCATATTTTCCTCCACTATTGAAGTGGGCAGTCTGTTGGGCCTTCGTCTTGGGTGGAGAAGCGCGACCTGCCTGTGAGACCCTTGGGCCAGAGCCCAAGGCCGTAGTAGGCTGGTTGACTGGTCGTAGTTGACTTGGCTCCTCCGGGCCCGGTCAAAATAGTCGTATCAATTGCCACCATCTTCTGAGCTCTACCATTGTTGAGGTGGAGGTCGGAAGATGTAGTATAAGGGGGGAGAAGTTGCTCTCTCTGTGAAACTTTGTCCGTCTTGCGGAGTTGGCTAGTGACGATAGATCGTCGGTCCGAGATTCGTTCGGTGGCGAGGGGAGTTGCCCCTCGACTTACAGCCGACGAAGGGAGTTGATCGACCAGCTGGGGAAGTTGCCCCCAGCCTTACGGTCGATGTGGTCGGTCCGCTGGGGGAGTTGCCCTAGCCTTATGATCGACGGGTCGATTGGCCTGCTGGGGAGCTAGCACTCAGTCTTATGGTCAATCGAGTGATCAACCAACTGGGGGAGTTGCCCCGGCCTTACGCTTGATCTGATCGGTCTGTTAGGGGAGTGTCCCCAGCCTGACGGTTGATCTTGTCGGTCTACTGGGGGAGTTGCACCAGCCTTATGATCGACGGGTTGATTGGCCTACTGGGGGAGCTAGTCCCATTCTTATAGTCAATCGAGTGATCGACCAGCTGGGGGAGTTGCCCCCAGCCTTACGACCGATCCGTCCGTTCGGTTGCGAGAGGAGTCGTCCCTCGACTTACGGCCGACATAGGAGTGATTGGCCTGCTGG
Source organism: Scilla litardierei (assembly GCA_030789695.1). Classification (NCBI taxonomy): domain Eukaryota; kingdom Viridiplantae; phylum Streptophyta; class Magnoliopsida; order Asparagales; family Asparagaceae; genus Scilla; species Scilla litardierei. The sequence continues at coordinate 154,131,600 of CM061133.1, forward strand.
GGGAGTTGCCCCCAGCCCTTCGACTGATCCGCTCGTTCGGTTGCGAGGGGAGTTGCCCCTCGACTTATGGCCGACGAAGGGGTGAGGACCTTGTGAAGACTTTCGAAGATTCCATGGTGGCGCTCTGCAACTACTTCGTCCAGCTCAGGTGGATGCAGGAGCTGTTCGGTAAGCGGGGACCCAGCAGCACGGTCGGAGGAGCGGTCTGGATGCTCGAACTCGGACGGTGGTGCTTCGGCCAGATCGGCTCGGTCACGGTCGAAGGAGCGGTCTGGATGCTCGAACTCGGACGGTCGTGCTTCGGCCCGGCTTGCGAAGAGAGCTCGGCATGGCGGGCATCTCAGCTTTGAGCTCGGATTATGCTGGATCGAACGGGTGCCTGGACTCGAAAACTTTCCTCACATCTTGAGGTGATGAATATCTCTCAGGTTTGATCTTGGAGATGTGGGGCGGTGGCCATCTCCATGCTCAGGCGACTCTTGGACTCGAGATGCTCAAGAACCTTGAGATGCCCCTTGAAGTGTTGATGATGGAGTGTACTTCGGGCGAGCTTGCAAGGCGAAGGTGGTAGGGTCCTCCTGTGCAAGTCATTCCATGCCCCTTTCCATGTCTCGAGTTCACCCAGGGGGATGGCAGGCTCGAGTCGTTGGGAATCATGTTGGCCCAAGCCAGTTGTATGGATCGGCCTCGGTCGGAGGTCTGCTTGTTCGGCCTGGAGGCCATTGGCAGCTGGTCTTGGTCAGAAGCTCGATCCGCAACGCAATCGGTAACTCATTGTGCTAGGAAGCCGGGGATGGTGTGTGATCGTCGACTTGTTGTGCTCGAAAGCATCACACTCTTTTCACCTCCGATCCCGAGCTCGGGGAAAACACTAAGACATAGATATGAAGCATCTAGTGTTTCGGGGTGATTGCCTAGCTCGGGTTGCAACGCTCGCCCGGCATGCTCGGATAAATCCGAGTCTGGACGGGAATATGGAAAAAAGAAGCGAGCAACGTAAGGGACAAAGACTAACGGTCTCAATGGAGGGCATACCCGATGTCTGAAGCTCGTTCTTCTTCATCATGGATGTGAATCCCAGCAAGCTCATGAATGTGAAATGGGTCGGCAAGGGGCTTCCGAGTTCTTGATCTGCCTTGCGAATTTGCCTTTCGAGTTCAAAAGTACTCTGCGGCCAAGTTCGGCCAGATGGAAGTCTGGAACTTTGATCCGAAGGTGGTTCTGTCGATCTGAGGTCAACTGTCAGCCACGCGGACGGTTTTCCGTTTTGTATATGGGATCTGACCCAAATCCAGCTTGATGGGCGAGGTCCCGACATTCTCAGATGAAGCGTGGTTGGAACGCTCTCGCTCGGGGGGTTCTGACGGCTTTGCAGGCGAGTTATCAGGGTTGCTCGACAAGCCTGTTCAGAACATGAGTATGTTACCTGAGTGTCGGGAGAATAGATCCCAACGGTCTCTAGTTTGACATGCTATCTTGTTCGCCGTGCTCATTGTGGTAGGCTATCTGTCCATCCAATGCTCGAAAGCCTGGGTAGACTTTCGGTTGTTTCGACCTCCTATCTGGAGCTTGGTGTGCTGATAGAGAATGCATCAATGGAGCAGCCCGGAACTCCGGCGATTCGGATCGGATCTCGGATATAAAGATCGGGCCTCACCACGACTGGGCAACTTCGGATGACGCTTCTACCCAGAGTCGAGTCTTGATCCATCGACCGATCGCTGTTCTCCATCAGGCGGATGTCGGATGCGACGGCGCCAACCAGGGGAGGGACGGACAGGCTTCCTCCGACCAGAGTTGGAGAAAGGTGCAAACTCTGGAAGTCCTTCGAGCTTGGTAGCTTGGTCCGCTGGATGAATCTTTCAAATGCGTCTCATGATCCTCTTCAACAAGAAAGGAGGTGTTGGGAGACACATACCGATGCCTGATGGCTGCGAAAGCCACAACAAGCCTCCATGATTGAACTCTTGCTGAGTCTGACGCCTCGCTGGGTTTGAGGCGCTAGATGGGCCTGATCCGATGGTTGCAAGGTTTCCAACTCGGATCCCTGGAGGAGCCTGAAAGTTGTCGCGGCTTTGCTGCTCTCTTGCTCGGTGAAGAGAGGGTCGGAGGAGAGCTGCCGAACTTGAGGGGGCCGGACCATGCTGCCATCGACGAGGAGAGGGTCGAAGGAGACGCTTCTGAACTTGGGGGGTCGAACCATCGCCGCTGGGGCCGAAGCTCTATTTGATCGAAGAGCTCTGGACATCGACAGCCTTGCATCTGGGTCGGCGGGATTTGAGGAAGCAGTTGGTGCCCCCACGACCTTGAGGAAGATCGGAAAGGTTGTTGTCGACTCTGGGAAGGGTCGAAAGGCGATCTACGACCTTCGGGGAGGGTCGGAGGAGCGCTCTTGTGGAAGGTCGTTGAAGCCGCCGTCTTTGACGATCTGGGGGTATCGGAGGTCTCCTTCTCACCGGGGGGTCGGGATGAGACCCAGGCCTCGTTGGGAGAAAACCAACTCCGAGAGGCTTCGTTGGGGAAGACACGATTTTGAGGGGGCCTCCTCGCTGTTCGGGCTTTCGAGAAGCTCCCTTAACTGCCCGATCTCGAGGTGGACATAGCGAAGCTTGCGTGAGCCTCCGGTGAAGTGGATCGCGCTGGGGGCTGCTTCGATTTCGGTTCGATCGGAACTGTAATGCCATGTCAATCCTATTAGAGTTGCGAAGCCTACCATGTCTCTACATTTATAAAAGAGACAAATTTCTTTGGAAAAAGTTTAGGTAAAAACATTTCAACCCGAAGCTTTTGGGTGATTAAGAAAGAAATAAAGCAGACTGAACACGAATCTGTTTGCAATAAGAGGAGTAATGAAAAGGGGTTTTCCTCCCTGTCTGCTCAAAAGTTGGCTTTTTCGGCCATTGATTGGTGGGGCGAATCGACATTGTCAATGTGGTTAATGGCCTGTTCTTTTGCTGGAATAAGGAAGAATGGAATAGGGGAAAGTTTGTATTCCATGGAGAGAGAAAATGAAGTTTTGTGTTCTTTTGGTGGAATAGAGTTTGTAAAGTTGTGTTTGGAATAGAAAGTGGGGTCAACATTCTATTCTTGTGTTCTTTTGGGATTGGAGAGTTGGAATGAAAAAGTGAAAAGGGGATGAGTTGGAGGGGAGAGATAGAGAGAGATGAGAGAGTGGTGCCCACCATTCCCAAGGATTCCATTGTATTCCAAGCAAAAAGCTTGGAATACAAAAGTGCTCATCATTACCAAATTGGAATAGCCACGTAGGATTCTATTCCACGCCCAAAAGAACAACCGCTTGGAATTCAAACTTGGAATAGGGTGAATAGTGCAGGAATAGTGTCCATATTCCCATTCCCACCCATATTCTTCGCAAAAGAACAGGCCCTAATTCGTAGATGTTGACTCATTCCTACAGACGGCGCCAATTGTTTACAGGTGAATTTCACCGATGAATTGTTGACCGGAGGGTGCGGGGTCAACGCGGTCAAAGGGGACATGCGGGACCCCCGAGTTGTCATTGCCCAGATGTCGTAGCCGTCACATGAGACGGAGATGACCCTTGGGGTCGGTCGATGGCGCGTTCCCTTGGGCAGGAAGGCACGGTTCCGTTCTTCGGCGTGCCGAGGGGCAGCCTCGGTGGGAAGACAACCTCCGGGATCGGTTGAAGGTGGGGTCGCTCGGTGAGGGACGCACAGATCCTCGCGTCGGCTTGTCGAATGGTAGTTTCGACGGAGCGACGACCGCCTGGTGGTGGAGATGAGCGGACTCGGGGACGTGGGTGCTCGGCTCCGGCTAGGATGACACTGCGGGGTAGCCTCGGTGTCGCTGGACCTCCTGGACCTGAATAGACGAGAGAGCTTGTCAGGATGGCGGACCTTGGTTTCGACCGATTCCCCTCTGTCACGCCCCGCTTCCCTAAAATGGAGGCGAGACGTGAGAAGGTCCGCACGAGAGTGGAGCTGTGAAGCCCCAAACCCAATAAGCGTCAATAAAACATAAGCAGGTCCATGTAACCACAAACGGAACAACAATAATAACACAAGGAGAGACAGAAATAAAATCTCAAATCTCAGAATTTGTCCAACATGAAAATTAAGTTCAACATCCAGAAAAGCCACCAGGCTAAAAGGAAAGAGTCTAAAGGCCTAACACACGGCCAACATAACAAACACCAACATAGTATGGGTGCTACGCACCGAAAACTAAAAGCAGTCTAAAACAAAAGGGAAAGCTCTACGAGGACACTAAGACTGATCTCCAGTGTCCACGAAGTCCTCGATCAACGCGGGTTCCGACTCAGCGTCAGCAAACACCATGTCCTCAGCGACAAACTCAGGCTCGGGATCTAACATGTGTCACCCAAAAGAGAAAGGAGTCACATGTCAGCAAGTCGAAAGACTTGTGCAAGGAAACTGAAAGAAATGTAAACTAACAACCTAGCAGTTAAATTATGGTGCATGGCATGGTAAGTATCGTATGGAAGTAGCAAGTGAAGTACAAGTAGCAAGTAACAAGTGGTAGGTGTGACATGTATTGCCAAGTAACAAGTACAAGGGATCACCCACACACATGTGAGCGCCCTATTGCCCGCAGGCTGTATTCAAGTACAAGGGATCACTCACACACAGGCGAGTGCCCTATTGCCCGCAGGCTGTATTGAGCTCGTTTTCTGGACCACGAGCCAGGTTTGTAATTGGCCTAGGGTTGTGCCTGCAAAACGGGTGCCTAGCCGGAACAAGTAGCACTAGTATGTAGCGATGCTACGCAATCATGATGAGTGTTCAAGCATGCAATGACATGAGCAGATATTCGCGTACCGTTAATTTAAATTAAACATGGCAGTTAAAGATGCATGGATGACATGAACAGTTAATACATGTACCGTTAATTGAAATTAAACGTGACATACAAGCATGATGAAGGTGACGGACCAAGCTTCGTTGTCAAGCTAGGTCAATGGCGTCCAGACGGCTATCCTTTCACCGTCTAGTCTCTTTTACGCTAAAGCACGGTAATGGCCTAAGACATGGCCCAAATCAAGAGATGCAAGTTTCACTTGCCTGATACCGACGAGGACGGTCGACAAGCACGTCACACAAATGTTATCTACGGCGAATGGACCACTGCTATAGAGAAACAACATTAGAAAGGATATCTAGAACTGGTTTCTTATTTGAATCCTATGATGTCTAATAATCATTTTTATTAGGTTTTCACAATATCAATGTGGGTTGTGAAAACATTAAAGGATCGAACACTACCGTATAGAAGCGGAAGATCGACGCCGAGCAACCACGGCAACGGATGAACGATCCGGGAACCACGGCTCAGATCTGAAATGATGGGGAAAATCTGGAGAAAAATGGATTAAAGGGGGTTTTGAAGAGGAGATTAAAGCTTGGCCAATGGAGGTGAGATGGAGCTTGGGATGGTGGAGATAGGCTTGAGATGAAGGAGGAAGGGTTTGGGGAAGATGGAGAAGGATTAGGGGAAGACAATGGCTCAGGAGAAAAGAAAGAAAGTGAAAGAGATCGGGTCTATTTATAGGAAGAGTCCGGCGGCTGCCCAGAAATTAGGGTTTCGACACTGATTAGTCGGTCAAAGAGCAACCACTGACCGACTAGTTTGGGAACTAGTCGGTCGGTTGACCAACGCAGAACGACTAAGTGTAAACAGTAACTCCTGTACAAAAATAGGATTTAGATTTAGTCGGTCAAAGAACAACTACTGACCGACTAGTTTCGCATCTAGTCGGTCGACGAACGTTCTTAGACCGACTAAGAATGAATAGTACTTGGTATCAAAATGATCATAGAGCTAGTCGGTTAAAGAACGATTGCTGACCGACTAGTTTGCAACCTAGTCGGTCGAAAAATGTTCTTAGACCGACTAATGATAAACAGTAACGCCTGAGTAATTAATAAAGCCCACTAGTCGGTCCATGAAGGTTTGCCGACCGACTAAATCGTCATCTAGTCGGTCGGTTCCCCTTCTTGTACCGGCTAACGTGCACAAAATGTTCCGAAATGGAGCGCGAAGCTCCGGGATCGATTCCTAAGACTCCTAGGCTTGATCTAACAATAAGATATGACCGATATGAAGCCCGTCACGAATGACTTACTCCAAAATCGACGATCAACGAAAGAAGCTAGGAAAACACGACGAAACGATCGAAAGTGAAAGCTACGGAGACGAAAACCACACATGAGGAGAAAATCCACCAAAACATATATATAATATAATTAATCCTAACACATGAAAACCAGTCGTTACATCCTCCCCAACTTAAGAAAAATTCCGTCCTCGGAATTTCCCAACACTCACGTGTCCGGAAACAAAAGTGGGAAACGCTCTCGCATCTCATCCTCATTCTCCCAAGTAGACTCTCCTGGCGAGCCGTGTCGCCACATCACCCTCACAAGATTGACAACCTTGTTCCGAAGTGACTTCTGACGCCTGTCCAGAATCTGTACTGGCTGCTGGTCATACGTCATATCAGGGCGAACGGTAATCTCCGAGAAATCCACAGCATGAGATGGGTCGCTAATGTATCGACGAAGCTGCGACACATGGAAAACATTGTGAACTCCTTTCAAAGATGGCGGCAAGTCTAAGCGGTAGCCTACCTCGCCAACTTTCTCCAGAATGTCAAACGGTCCAATGTATCGCGGGCTCAACTTCCCTCACTTCCCAAAGCGAATCACTCCACGATTCGGGGAAATATTCAAGAACACATGGTCGCCCGGCTAAAACTCCAAAGGACGACGTTTCGCATCCGCCCAATGCTTAAAACGGTCCTGAGCAATCCTCAACCTCTCCCGAATGTTCTGACAACATCCACAGCCTCCACAATCATCTCAGGTCCCAACAGCTCCCTATCGCCAACGTCATCCCAACTCAATGGCGATCGACATTTCCTCCCATACAATGCGGCGAAAGGCGCCATGCCAATGGACGCCTGGTAGCTGTTGTTGTAAGAGAACTCTACCAAGTGTAGATGGTCCTCCCACGAACCCTTGAAATCCAACTTGCACGCCCTCTGCATGTCCTCCAAGATCTGAATCGTCCTCTCGGACTGGCCATCCGTCTGCGGATGGTACGCCGTGCTGAAACTCAGATGCGTACCCAAACTCTTCTGCAAACTCTGCCAGAACTGAGATATGAACCTCGTGTCTCTGTCTGACACGATACTCACGGGGACTCCGTGAAGTCATACGACCTCCTGCACGATTCATGTTACATCACTATCTAAACTAGGAAAAGGAAATAAAACGGAGAGCAAAAGAATTTACCTCCATATATCTCCTCGCTAGCGCCTCAGTGGACTGTCCCACTCGGAATGGAATAAAGTGCACAGATTTGGTCAATCGATCTACGATCACCCAAATCGCGTCATTCTGCTTCGGACTCCGAGGTAGTCCAGTCACGAAATCCATAGTGATGTGTTGCCACTTCCACTCCGGAATCGGAATCGGTTGTAGCAACCCTGCCGCACGCTGATGCTCTGCCTTCACTTGCTGGCAAACCAAGCACTTGGCTACACTCCGAGCCACACTCCTCTTCATACCATGCCACCAAAAGTTCAGACGAAGATCCTTGTACATCTTGATCCCACCAGGATGCACAGAATACGACGAATTGTGTGCCTCCACCATCAACTCCTCTCTAATATCCCCAGCTAGCACACACAACCTGGCTCCAAACCTCAGCGAGCCATCCTCATGAATCAAAAATTCAGTCCGCAGACCGGCTTCCACCTGCTCCCGAATCTTCACCAGCTTTGGATCCTCAGCCTGGCCAGCCTTGACCCGGTCCACGATCGTCGACTGTATCTGCATACACATCAACGAAGAAACCTCCCCAGGAAGAATAATCTCAACTCCAGACTCGCAAAGATCCTGCTGCAACCTCCACTGCGAAGTCAACATCATCACCGCTGGAAGCCTACTCAGCGCATCAGGAACCACATTCACCTTGCCAGGGTGATACTGCAAATCAATCTCATAATCCGCCATGAGCTCCAACCATCGACGATGTCGCATGTTGAGCTCCTTCTGAGTAAAAATATACTTCAAGCTTTTGTGATCGGTGAAGATCTTCACTTTCTCACTCAGCAAGAAGTGCCTCCAAATCTTAAGAGCAAACACAACAGCAGCCAACTCCAAATCATGCGTCGGGTAATTCTTCTCATGAACCTTGAGCTGGCGTGAAGCATAAGCCACCACATATCCATGCTGATGCAAAACACAACCAAGACCCTTGCCAGAAGCATCGCAAAAGATCTCGAATCCTCCACTGCGATCCGGCACAGCAAGAACAGGGGCAGTCGTCAGTCTCTCCCTCAGAACATCAAAAGCATTCTCACAATCACCCGACCAAACAAAATGTAACGACTGCTTTTCATGAATCTGGATTTTAATATAGTATAATATATGTTTTGGTGGATTTTCTCCTCTTGTGTGGTTTTCGTCTCCGTAGCTTTCATTTTCGATCGATTCGTCGTATTTTCTCGCTTCTTCCTTAGGATTGTCGATTTCGAAGTATGTCTCTCGTGACGGACTTCATAACGGTCGTATCTAACTGTTAGATCAAGCCTAGGAGTCATAGGAATCGATCCCGGGGCCCCGTGCTCCGTATCGGTACTTTCTGTGCTCATTAGCCGGTGTAAGAAGGGCCACCGACCGACTAGATGACGATCCAGTCGGTCGGCAATCCTTCTTGGACCGACTAGTGAGCTTTCTAATTTTCTGAGGAAGCTACTGTTTATCGTTAGTCGGTCTAAGAACGTTGGTTGACCGACTAGGTTGCAAACTAGTCGGTCGTCGATGCTTCTTGAACCGACTAACTCTTAGTTCAGGTTTTCGACTGGAGTTACTGTTTACACTTAGTCGGTCTGCGTTGTTCAACCGACCAACTAGATCTCAAACTAGTCGGTCAACAGTTGTTCTTTGACCGACTAAGCAGTGCAGGAAGCCCTAGTTTTGCCCTAGCCGCCAGCTCAACCTATAAATACCCCCCCAAACGACTTCTTCTTCTCCAACACGACCCTAAGCCCTAGTTTCTCCCCCATTGAGCCCCCATCTTCCTCCAAGCTCCATTCCTTCATTCCAAGACCTAAATCCATCATCCAATCCATCCATCTACTCTATCTACCCCTCATCTTCCCCAAATCTCCATCAAAACCCATCAAATTCCCCAAATCCCCCAAAACCCTAGTTTCCCCAAACTTCTCCAATCTTTTCCAGATCTGATCCTAGGGTTCCCCGGAGTGTTCCTTCCGTCTCCTCTTGGTAAGAAATCGCTTCCTCTATGTTTTCATAGCCTATTGGTATTTTTATGAAACCCTAATAAATTTCATGTTGTTTGATGGTTGTTCCCCCTATCAGTGATTTCCCCATAGATTGGCATCCGTGTGACGAAGTAGTCGCCGTCCCCGGTGCTAGGCAAGTGAAACTTGCATCTCTTGATTTAGGCCATGTCTTAGGCCATTTACCTTGCTTTAGCGTAAAAGAGACTAGACGGTGAAAGGATAGCCGTTTAGACGCCATTGACCTAGCTTGACAACGAAGCTTGGTCCGTCACTTCCATCATGCTTGTATGTCACGTTTACTTTCCTTAACGGTACGCGAAAATAACTGTTCATGTCATCCATGCATCCTTAACTGCTATTGCATTTTAACTGCCATGTTTAATTTAATTAACGGTACGCGAATATGTTCATGTCATTGCATTTCGCCTGTCACGTTTAATTTAATTAACGGTATGCAAATTATCTGCTCATGTCATTGCATGCTTGAATACTCATCGTGATTGCGTAGCATCGCTACATACTAGTGTTACTCGTTCCGGCTAGGTGCACCCCTACGCCATACTTATCAAATACACTTTCTGGCTCGTGTTCCAGAAGACGAGCTCATCACAGCCTGCGGGCAATAGGGCACTCGTTGAGTGATCCCTTGTACTTGATACCTGAACACAGCCTGCGGGCAATAGGGCACTCGTTGAGTGATCCCTTGTACTTGTACTTGTTACTTGACATTACATGTCACAACAACCCCTTGCCACTTGTACTATACTTTACCTTACTTGTTACCACCGTACTTTACTTGCCATGCACCATGTTTTAATTGCTAGGTTGCTAGTTTACCATTATTCCCGTTTCCTTGCACAAGTCGTTCGACTTGCTGACATGTGCCCCTTTTCTCTTTTGGGTGACACATGTTAGAGCCCGAGTCTGAGTTACTTGTTGGGGACGAGGTGTTTACAGACGCCGAGCCCGTGCTTGTGTTTGACGGGGAGTACGTGGACACTGGGGACCAGTCCTAGTGTCTTCGTTGTGCTTTACTTTTGTTTAGGCAGTTGTTTTGTTATCGGTGCGTGGCACCTATACTATATTTTGTTATGTCGTTTCTTTTGTTGGCCTTGTTCTGGGCCTTTAGACTCTTTTCTTTTAGCCTGGTGGCTTTTCTGGATGTTGAACTCATTTGTGATGTTGGACAATATTTGTGAGATGTGAATTTTATTTCAGTCTCTCCTTGTGTTATTATTGCTATTCTGTTGTGGTTACAGGGACCTGTTTTTGTATTGTGGACGCTTATCGGGTTTGGGGCTTCACAGCTCCACTCTCGTGCGGACCTTTTCACGTACTCGCCTCCATTTTAGGGAAGCGGGTCGTGACAGGTTTTAGTGGTGGCCCATGCAGGTCCTTCTGTAACTGTGATTTTTGGAATAGTAATAATAATATTTGAATGTCCAATAAATTAAGTTCGACGTCCGAGTCATAAGCTATGAGTCTAATCTGATTTGTTTTCCTTGTCATTAGATGGCAGGAAGGCGTTTCACCCGTGGTGGTGGTAGTGGTGCGCTCCCTCATGATGAGGAGCCTGAGCGGGAACCCACCAGCGGTGAGATGATGCGGATGATGATCCAGATGATGCAAGTGCAGCAGGGCGTGCTTTTGCAAGTCCAGAATGCTCCACCTGCTCGGGCTGCCCGGGCTCTTCCCGATGCCCCTCGCTCTGAGCCAGGAGCGAAGCAATTTCGGGAGCTGGGTCCCGCATACTTTGATGGTTCTGAGGGTCCTCTGGCTGCCGACGAATGGATAAGGAACATTGAGGATAACTTGGCAATGGCAAAGATTAACCCGGCTGGATGGGTTGATCTGGCTAAGAGGCAGCTGAAGGATAACGCCAGGAATTGGTGGGATGCTGAAGAGAAGTTGTTGGTGGAGCCGATCGTCTGGGCTACCTTCAAGTCCAGATTCGATGGAGAGTTCTTCCCGAAGGCTGCTCGGCAGGTGATGCTGCAGCGCTTTATATATCTGAAGCAGGGGAGCTTGTCGGTGGATCAGTACCACCAGGAGTTCACGAGGCTCAGTCGGTTTGCACCTAAGATGGTGCAGGATGCCGATGAGAAAGCTCAGCGATTTCTCCAGGGACTTGCCTTGGAGCTTCAGAGCTTTGTGACCTCTTCTGACTTGGAGACATATCAGAAGGTTCTGATTGCTGCGAGGCGGCAGGAGTTGAATTTGAATCAGAGGAAGGGACATGTTTCCGGAGCTGGGAAGAGGCCTATGGAGCAGGCCAGGGCGGTGGTTAGGCCTGGTTTCAAGCCTAGTCATCCGGTGCAGTTCAAGAGGCCAGGAGGGCCTATCCTAAAGACTTGCCATTTCTGTGGCAAGACTGGACACCTCAGGGATCAGTGTAGGAGGTTTCTAGGACAGTGCATTGTCTGCGGAGATCCTGCCCACACCATCCGGGAGTGTCCGAAGTCGAGACAGCCTTGGCGGGCTCCTATTGCAGCACAGCCGTTGCAGCAGCGAGCTCCTGTGCCCGTTGGACGTGGAGCGCCCCTTGTTCCACAGAGACAGGCCTTTCGGCAGGCTGTTCCGCCGAGAGGGCAGGCCTTTCTGATGACTGAGGAGGAGAGCATGGCCGTGGATGAAGTTATTGCAGGTAACGCTCATTCTAGCTATTTATCTTCCTTAGTTAGTTGATTCTTGATTATATTGGTTGCTTGCTCATGATTGTTTGCTAGACTAGGATTTGATTGTTAATTGATTGATTAGGTGTGATTTTGGTGTGCACATTTCCTGCACGAGTCCTCTTTGACTCTGGTGCATCGATGTGCATTATTTCTCGGAGCTTCGTGTAGAGGCATTCCTTGTCGACGTCCCCTCTTTCGAAGAGTTGGAATATCGTTACAGGGAATGGTGTGGTCTCGGTGCATCATGGGTGCAATTCTTGCCCGTTGGTGGTTTGTGGACGAGAGCTTTGTGCTGATTTCATTGTCCACGACATCATCAACTATGATGCAGTTCTTGGGATGGATTGGCTTGCGAGCTTCTATGCTACGATCGACTGTCGGAGGAAGAAGGTGGTGTTCGAGATTCCCGGACACCCAGTGTTTGAGTTCAGTCGTGGTAGCAGTTCGCTTGGTCCTGTCAGATTTCGGGCCAGGCCGGTGGAGGCTGTGGCTATGCAGATGGAGCTGGAGTGGCCAGCTGTGGTGCGAGATTTTGGCGACGTCTTCCCCGAGGAGATGTCTGGTTTGCCGCCTGATCGGGCTTTGGAATTTTCTATCGATCTTGTTCCAGGTGCGCAGCCGATTTCGAAGGCGCCGTATCGTATGGCACCTGCTGAGTTGGAAGAGTTGCGAAAGCAGTTGGATGAGCTTTTGCAAAAGGGTTATATTAATCCTAGCGTGTCTCCGTGGGGAGCACCGGTGTTGTTGGTTAAGAAGAAGGATGGTTCGCGTCGCATGTGCGTGGACTATCGGGAGTTGAATGCGGTGACCATTAAGAATAAATACCCGTTGCCTCGCATTGATGATATTTTTGATCAGCTTGGAGGTTCGAGGGTGTTTTCTAAGTTGGATTTGAGGAGTGGTTACCATCAGTTGAAGGTGAAGAAGGGAGATGTTCCGAAGACAGCGTTCAGGACGAAGTATGGACACTATGAGTTCGTGGTTATGCCTTTCGGCGTAACTAACGCGCCCGCAGTTTTCATGAATTTGATGAACCTGATTTTCTACGACTTTTTGGATAAGTTTGTCGTTATCTTTATTGACGACATTCTGATCTATTCGAAGTCGGAGGAAGAGCATGCCTCGCACTTGAGGACGGTGTTGGAAATTTTGAGGAAGCATCGTTTGTATGCTAAGTTTTCGAAGTGCGAGTTTTGGTTGGATAGAGTTGCTTTTCTCGGGCATGTGGTGACTGGAGATGGTATTTCAGTGGATCCCGAGAAGATTCGGGCCATCAGGGAGTGGCCTGTTCCGTCGTCTGCGTCTGAGATTCGGAGTTTTCTTGGACTTGCTGGTTATTATCGGCGATTCATTAAGGACTTTTCTCGTATTGCTGAGCCGATGACCAGGTTGACGCGGAAGGATGTCGCTTATGTTTGGTCGGGTGATTGTGAGAGGGCTTTTGGTATTTTGAAGGAGAGGTTGACGACTGCCCCTATTCTTGTTGTGCCTGATCGCAGCGGTGGATTTGAGATCTTTTGCGATGCTTCTGGCAAGGGTCTCGGTTGTGTGTTGCATCAGCACGGGCATGTTGTGGCGTATGCGTCTCGTCAGCTTAAGGTTCATGAGAAGAATTATCCGACGCATGACTTGGAGTTGGCTGCTGTTGTGTTTGCTCTTAAGATTTGGAGGCACTTCCTGCTGAGTGAGAAAGTGAAGATTTTCACCGATCACAAAAGCTTGAAGTATATTTTCACTCAGAAGGAGCTTAACATGCGACAGCGTCGGTGGTTGGAGCTTACGGCGGATTACGAGATTGATTTGCAGTATCACCCTGGCAAGGTGAATGTGGTTCCGGATGCTTTGAGTAGGCTGCCAGCGGTGATGATTTTGACCTCGCAGTGGAGATTGCAGCAGGATTTTTGCGAGTCTGGTGTGGAGATTGTTCTTCCTGGAGAGGCTTCGTCGTTGATGTACATGCAGGTACAGTCGACGATCGTGGATCGGATTAAGGCTGGCCAGGCCGGAGATCCGAAGTTGGTAAGGATTCGGGAGATGGTGGAAGCCGGTCTGCGGACTGACTTTTTGATTCATGAGGATGGCTCGCTGAGGTTTGGAGCCAGGTTGTGTGTGCCTGCTGGGGATATCAGAGAGGAGCTGATGGTGGAGGCACACAGTTCGCCGTATTCTGTGCATCCTGGTGGCACCAAGATGTACCGGGATCTTCGTCTGAATTATTGGTGGCATGGTATGAAGAGGAGCGTGGCTCGGAGTGTAGCCAAGTGTTTGGTTTGCCAGCAAGTGAAGGCGGAGCATCAGCGTTCGGCCGGGTTGCTACAACCGCTTCCGATTCCGGAGTGGAAGTGGCAACACATCACTATGGACTTCGTGACTGGACTACCTCGGAGTCCGAAGCAGAATGACGCGATTTGGGTGATCGTAGATCGATTGACCAAATCTGCGCACTTTATTCCGTTCCGAGTGGGGCAGTCCACTGAGGCGCTAGCGAGGAGATATATGGAGGTAAATTCTTTTACTCTCCGTTTTATTTCCTCTTCCTAGTTTAGATAGCGATGTAACGTGAATCGTGCAGGGGGTTGTGCGACTTCATGGAGTCCCCGTGAGTATCGTGTCTGACAGAGACACGAGGTTCACATCTCAGTTCTGGCAGAGTTTGCAGAAGAGTTTGGGTACGCGTCTGAGTTTCAGCACGGCGTACCATCCGCAGACGGATGGCCAGTCCGAGAGGACGATTCAGATTTTGGAAGACATGCTGAGGGCGTGCATGTTGGATTTCAAGGGTTCGTGGGAGGACCATCTACATCTGGTAGAGTTTTCCTACAACAACAGCTTCCAGGCGAGTATTGGCATGGCGCCATTCGCCGCTCTTTATGGGAGGAAATGTCGATCGCCATTGAGTTGGGATGACGTTGGTGATCGGGAGTTGTTGGGACCTGAGATGATCGTGGAGGCCGTGGATATCGTCAGGAATATTCGGGAGAGGTTGAGAATTGCTCAGGACCGTTTTAAGCATTGGTCGGATGCTAAACGGCGTCCTTTGGAGTTTCAGCCAGGCGACCATGTGTTCTTGAAGATTTCCCCGAATCGTGGTGTGATTCGTTTTGGGAAGCGTGGAAAGTTGAGCCCGCGATACATTGGACCATTTGACATTTTGGAGAGGGTTGGCGAGGTAGCTTATCGCTTGGCCTTGCCGCCGTCTTTGGAAGGAGTTCACAATGTTTTCCATGTGTCGCAGCTTCGTCGATACATTAGCGATCCGTCTCATGCGGTGGATTTTTCGGAGATTACCGTTCGCCCCGATATGACGTATGACCAGCATCCAGTGCAGATTCTGGACAGGCGGCAGAAATCGCTTCGGAACAAGATTGTCAATCTTGTGAGGGTGATGTGGCGACACGGTTCACCTGGAGAGTCTACTTGGGAGAATGAGGAAGAGATGCGGGAGCGTTTCCCACTTTTGTTTCCGGACTCGTGAGTTTTTGGAAATTCCGAGGACGGAATTTTTCTTAAGTTGGGGAGGATGTAACGACTGCTTTTCATGAATCTGGATTTTAATATAGTATAATATATGTTTTGGTGGATTTTCTCCTCTTGTGTGGTTTTCGTCTCCGTAGCTTTCATTTTCGATCGATTCGTCGTATTTTCTCGCTTCTTCCTTAGGATTGTCGATTTCGAAGTATGTCTCTCGTGACGGACTTCATAACGGTCGTATCTAACTGTTAGATCAAGCCTAGGAGTCATAGGAATCGATCCCGGGGCCCCGTGCTCCGTATCGGTACTTTCTGTGCTCATTAGCCGGTGTAAGAAGGGCCACCGACCGACTAGATGACGATCCAGTCGGTCGGCAATCCTTCTTGGACCGACTAGTGAGCTTTCTAATTTTCTGAGGAAGCTACTGTTTATCGTTAGTCGGTCTAAGAACGTTGGTTGACCGACTAGGTTGCAAACTAGTCGGTCGTCGATGCTTCTTGAACCGACTAACTCTTAGTTCAGGTTTTCGACTGGAGTTACTGTTTACACTTAGTCGGTCTGCGTTGTTCAACCGACCAACTAGATCTCAAACTAGTCGGTCAACAGTTGTTCTTTGACCGACTAAGCAGTGCAGGAAGCCCTAGTTTTGCCCTAGCCGCCAGCTCAACCTATAAATACCCCCCCAAACGACTTCTTCTTCTCCAACACGACCCTAAGCCCTAGTTTCTCCCCCATTGAGCCCCCATCTTCCTCCAAGCTCTATTCCTTCATTCCAAGACCTAAATCCATCATCCAATCCATCCATCTACTCTATCTACCCCTCATCTTCCCCAAATCTCCATCAAAACCCATCAAATTCCCCAAATCCCCCAAAACCCTAGTTTCCCCAAACTTCTCCAATCTTTTCCAGATCTGATCCTAGGGTTCCCCGGAGTGTTCCTTCCGTCTCCTCTTGGTAAGAAATCGCTTCCTCTATGTTTTCATAGCCTATTGGTATTTTTATGAAACCCTAATAAATTTCATGTTGTTTGATGGTTGTTCCCCCTATCAGTGATTTCCCCATAGATTGGCATCCGTGTGACGAAGTAGTCGCCGTCCCCGGTGCTAGGCAAGTGAAACTTGCATCTCTTGATTTAGGCCATGTCTTAGGCCATTTACCTTGCTTTAGCGTAAAAGAGACTAGACGGTGAAAGGATAGCCGTTTAGACGCCATTGACCTAGCTTGACAACGAAGCTTGGTCCGTCACTTCCATCATGCTTGTATGTCACGTTTACTTTCCTTAACGGTACGCGAAAATAACTGTTCATGTCATCCATGCATCCTTAACTGCTATTGCATTTTAACTGCCATGTTTAATTTAATTAACGGTACGCGAATATGTTCATGTCATTGCATTTCGCCTGTCACGTTTAATTTAATTAACGGTATGCAAATTATCTGCTCATGTCATTGCATGCTTGAATACTCATCGTGATTGCGTAGCATCGCTACATACTAGTGTTACTCGTTCCGGCTAGGTGCACCCCTACGCCATACTTATCAAATACACTTTCTGGCTCGTGTTCCAGAAGACGAGCTCATCACAGCCTGCGGGCAATAGGGCACTCGTTGAGTGATCCCTTGTACTTGATACCTGAACACAGCCTGCGGGCAATAGGGCACTCGTTGAGTGATCCCTTGTACTTGTACTTGTTACTTGACATTACATGTCACAACAACCCCTTGCCACTTGTACTATACTTTACCTTACTTGTTACCACCGTACTTTACTTGCCATGCACCATGTTTTAATTGCTAGGTTGCTAGTTTACCATTATTCCCGTTTCCTTGCACAAGTCGTTCGACTTGCTGACATGTGCCCCTTTTCTCTTTTGGGTGACACATGTTAGAGCCCGAGTCTGAGTTACTTGTTGGGGACGAGGTGTTTGCAGACGCCGAGCCCGTGCTTGTGTTTGACGGGGAGTACGTGGACACTGGGGACCAGTCCTAGTGTCTTCGTTGTGCTTTACTTTTGTTTAGGCAGTTGTTTTGTTATCGGTGCGTGGCACCTATACTATATTTTGTTATGTCGTTTCTTTTGTTGGCCTTGTTCTGGGCCTTTAGACTCTTTTCTTTTAGCCTGGTGGCTTTTCTGGATGTTGAACTCATTTGTGATGTTGGACAATATTTGTGAGATGTGAATTTTATTTCAGTCTCTCCTTGTGTTATTATTGCTATTCTGTTGTGGTTACAGGGACCTGTTTTTGTATTGTGGACGCTTATCGGGTTTGGGGCTTCACAGCTCCACTCTCGTGCGGACCTTTTCACGTACTCGCCTCCATTTTAGGGAAGCGGGTCGTGACACAAAAGGTACATCCTTCTGCGTCAATCTGGTCATCGGCTCAGCAATACGAGAAAAGTCCTTAATGAAGCGCCGAAAATATCCCGCTAACCCAAGGAAACTCCGAATCTCAGATGTTGACAACTGAACAGGCCACTCTCTGATGGCCCTGATCTTCTCGGGATCCACTGAAATACCATCTCCAGTCACCACATGCCCGAGAAAAGCAACTCTGTCCAGCCAAAACTCGTACTTCGAAAACTTAGTATACAGCCGATGCTTCCTCAAAATCTCCAACACTGTCCTCAAGTGCGATGCATGCTCCTCCTCCGAGTTTGAATAGATCAGAATGTCGTCAATAAAGATAACGACAAACTTATCTAAAAAGTCGTAGAAGATCAGATTCATCAGATTCATGGAAATTGCGGGTGCATTGGTTACACCGAAAGGCATAACCACAAACACGTAGTGTCCATACTTCGTCCTGAAAGCTGTCTTCGGAACATCATCCTTCTTCACCTTCAACTGATGGTAACCACTTCTCAGGTCCAACTTCGAAAACACCCTCGAACCTCCAAGCTGATCAAAAATATCATCGATGCGAGGCAACGGGTATTTATTCTTGATGGTCACCGCATTCAACTCCCGATAGTCCACGCACATGCGACGCAAACCATCCTTCTTCTTCACCAGCAGGACCGGTGCTCCCCACGGAGACACACTAGGATTGATATAACCCTTCTGCAAAAGCTCATCCAACTGCCACGTAACTCTTCCAACTCTGCTGGTGCCATACGATATGGCGCCTTTGAAATGGGCTGCGCTCCTGGAATAAGATTAATAGAAAATTCTAAATCTCGATCAGGTGGCAGTCCAGACATCTCCTCAGGGAAGACTTCATCAAAATCTCGCACCACAGCTGGCCTCTCCAGCTCCATCTACATAGCCACAATCTCCACCGGCCTGGCCCGAAACCTGACCGGACCAAGCGAACTGCTACCTCGGCTGAACTCAAATACTGGATGTCCGGGAATCTCGAACACCACCTTCTTCCTCCGACAGTCGATCGTAGCATAGAAGCTCGTAAGCCAATCCATCCCAAGGACCGCATCATAGTTGATGATGTCGTGAACAATGAAATCAACGTAAAGCTCATGTCCACAGACCACCAACGGGCAAGAATTGCAACCATGATGCACCGAGACCACGCCATTCTCTGTAACGATATTCTAACTCTTGGAAAGAGGGGACGTCGACAAGGAATGCTTCTCCACGAAGCTCCGAGAAATAATGCACATCGATGCACCAGAGTCAAAGAGGACTCGTGCAGGAAATGTGCACACCAAAACCACACCTAACAAGCAATTTAACAATCAAACCCTAGTCTAGCAAACAAACATGAGCAAGCAACCAAACATAATCTAACAATCAAACATAACTAAGGAAGAAACAGCTAGGAGGGAAGTTACCTGTGATAACCTCATCCATGGCCATGCTCTCCTCCTCAGTCATCAGGAAAGCCTGCCCTCTCTGCGGAACAACCTGCTGAAAGGCCTGTCTCTGTGGAACAAGGGGTGCTCCACGTCCAGCGGGCACAGGAGCTCACTGCTGCAAAGGCTGTGCTGCAATAGGTGCCCGCCAAGGCTGCTTCGACTTGGGGCACTCCCTGATGGTATGGGCAGGATCTCCGCAGACAATACACTGCCCCAGGAACCTCCTACACTGATCCTTGAGGTGCCCGGCCTTGCCGCAGAAATGGCAAGTCTTCAGAATAGGCCCTCCTGGCCTCTTGAACTGAACAGGCTGGATAGGCCTGAATCCAGGTCTAACCGCCGCTCTGACCTGCTCCACATGCCTCTTCCCAGCTCCTGAAAATGCCCCTTTCTCTGGTTCAAATTCAACTCATGCCGCCTCGCAGCAATCAGAACCTTCTGATATGTCTCCAGGTCAGAAGAGGTCACAAAAATCTGAAGCTCCAAGGCAAGTCCCTGGAGGAACCGCTGAGCTTTCTCATCGGCATCTTGCACCATCTTTGGTGCAAACCGACTGAGCCTCGTAAACTCTTGGTGGTACTGATCCACCGACGAGCTCCCCTGCTTCAGATCTATGAAGCGCTGTAGCATCACCTGCCTAGCAGCCTTCGGAAAGAACTCTCCATCAAATCTGGTCTTGAAGGTAGCCCAAACTATCGGATCCACTAGCATCTTCTCCTCAGCATCCCACCAGTTTCTGGCATTATCCTTCAGCTGCCTCTTAGCCAAATCAACCCATTCAGCCGGGTTAATCTTCGCCATCGCCAGGTTATCCTCAATGTTCCGAATCCACTCATCGGCAGCCAGAGGACCTTCAGAACCATCAAAATAAGCAGGACCCAGCTCCCGAAATTGCTTCGCTCCCGGCTCGGAGCGAGGGGCATCCTGGATTGCCCGACCAGCTCAAACAACTGGAGCATTCTGGACTTGCAGGAGCACGCCCTGCTGCACTTGCATCATCTGGAGCATCATCCGCATCATCTCTCCATTGGTGGGCTCCCGCTCAGGCTCCTCGTCATGAGGGGGCGCACCACTACCACCACCACGGGTGAATCGCCTTCCTGCCATCTAATGACACAGAAAAAGAAACAAAATTAGACTCATAGCTTATGACTCGGATGTCGAACTTAGTTTATTGGACATTCTAATATTATTATCGTTATTCCGATATTCGCAGTTATAGAAGAGACCTGCATGTGCCACCAACAAAACCTGTCACGCCCCGCTTCCCTAAAATGGAGGCGAGACGTGAGAAGGTCCGCACGAGAGTGGAGCTGTGAAGCCCCAAACCCGATAAGCGTCAATAAAACATAAGCAGGTCCATGTAACCACAAACGGAACAACAATAATAACACAAGGAGAGACAGAAATAAAATCTCAAATCTCAGAATTTGTCCAACATGAAAATTAAGTTCAATGTCCAGAAAAGCCACCAGGATAAAAGGAAAGAGTCTAAAGGCCTAACACACGGCCAACAAAACAAACACCAACATAGTATGGGTGCTACGCACCGAAAACTAAAAGCAGTCTAAAACAAAAGGGAAAGCTCTACGAGGACACTAAGACTGATCTCCAGTGTCCACGAAGTCCTCGATAAACGCGGGTTCCGACTCAGCGTCAGCAAACACCACGTCCTCAGCGACAAACTCAGGCTCGGGATCTAACATGTGTCACCCAAAAGAGAAAGGGGGCACATATCAGCAAGTCGAAAGACTTGTGCAAGGAAACTGAAAGAAATGTAAACTAACAACCTAGCAGTTAAATTACGGTGCATGGCATGGCAAGTATCATGTGGAAGTAGCAAGTGAAGTACAAGTAGCAAGTAACAAGTGGTAGGTGTGACATGTATTGCCAAGTAACAAGTACAAGGGATCACCCACACACATGTGAGCGCCCTATTGCCCGCAGGCTGTATTCAAGTACAAGGGATCACTCACACACAGGCGAGTGCCCTATTGCCCGCAGGCTGTATTGAGCTCGTTTTCTGGACCACGAGCCAGGTTTGTAATTGGCCTAGGGTTGTGCCTGCAAAACGGGTGCCTAGCCGGAACAAGTAGCACTAGTATGTAGCGATGCTACGCAATCACGATGAGTGTTCAAGCATGCAATGACATGAGCAGATATTCGCGTACCGTTAATTTAAATTAAACATGGCAGTTAAAGATGCATGGATGACATGAACAGTTAATACATGTACCGTTAATTGAAATTAAACGTGACATACAAGCATGATGAAGGTGACGGACCAAGCTTCGTTGTCAAGCTAGGTCAATGGCGTCCAGACGGCTATCCTTTCACCGTCTAGTCTCTTTTACGCTAAAGCAAGGTAATGGCCTAAGACATGGCACAAATCAAGAGATGCAAGTTTCACTTGCCTGATACCCGACGAGGACGGTCGACAAGCACGTCACACAAATGTTATCTACGGCGAATGGACCACTGCTATAGAGAAACAACATTAGAAAGGATATCTAGAATCGGTTTCTTATTTGAATCCTATGATGTCTAATAATCATTTTTATTAGGGTTTCACAATATCAATGTGGGTTGTGAAAACATTAAAGGATCGAACACTACCGTATAGAAGCGGAAGATCGACGCCGAGCAACCACGGCAACGGATGAACGATCCGGGAACCACGGCTCAGATCTGAATGATGGGGAAAATCTGGAGAAAATGGATTAAAGGTGGTTTTGAAGAGGAGATTGAAGCTTGGCCAATGGAGGTGAGATGGAGCTTGGGATGGTGGAGATAGGCTTGAGATGAAGGAGGAAGGGTTTGGGGAAGATGGAGAAGGATTAGGGGAAGACAATGGCTCAGGAGAAAAGAAAGAAAGTGAAAGAGATCGGGTCTATTTATAGGAAGAATCCGGCGGCTGCCCAGAAATTAGGGCTTCGACACTGATTAGTGGGTCAAAGAGCAACCACTGACCGACTAGTTTGGGAACTAGTCGGTCGGTTGACCAACACAGACCGACTAAGTGTAAACAGTAACTCCTGTTAAAAAATAGGATTTAGATTTAGTCGGTCAAAGAACAACTACTGACCGACTAGTTTCTCATCTAGTCGGTCGACGAACGTTCTTAGACCGACTAAGAATGAATAGTACTTGGTATCAAAATGATCATAGAGCTAGTTGGTTAAAGAACGATTGCTGACCGACTAGTTTGCAACCTAGTCGGTCGACAAATGTTCTTAGACCGACTAACGATAAACAGTAACTCCTGAGTAATTAACAAAGCCCACTAGTCGGTCCATGAAGGTTTGCCGACCGACTAAATCGTCATCTAGTCGATCGGTTCCCCTTCTTGTACCGGCTAACGTGCACAAAAAGTTCCGAAATGGAGCGCGAAGCTCAGGGATCGATTCCTAAGACTCCTAGGCTTGATCTAACAATAAGATATGACCGATATGAAGCCCGTCACGAATGACTTACTCCAAAATCGACGATCAACGGAAGAAGCTAGGAAAACACGACGAAACGATCGAAAGTGAAAGCTACGGAGACGAAAACCACACATGAGGAGAAAATCCACCAAAACATATATATATAATATAATTAATCCTAACACATGAAAACCAGTCGTTACACCCTTTGATGCTAAAGTCAGATTTGATCTGATAGATGCTCGGTGGGATCGGACTTGGTTCGCGGAGAGACCAAGCACCGATCCTCGGGTCGAGCTATGGAGGAGAAATATCTAGGTTGAAGGTGTAAGAGTGGGTACATGATACCTCCGTTGTAGATTGCGAAGATCTGCCCCCCCTGGATGACGCAACCCTCCTCACCTCATAAAGGCGAATCATCCTAATAATGTGCCATGATGTGGCATCATGGCCGCCATTCATGGGGACGTGCAAATGGGGGAAGTGTTGACCCCCACTAATTGCGCTCATCTTGATGAGGGGATGAATGCCATAAAGGTGGCCATGATGGCTGGAGTGATGGCCTTGGGCGGTTGCCATATTTGGCGAGCCATGATGCCGAGAGAGTGATGGCCATTAAGTCTGGCCATAATTAGCGATCCATGATGGCTAGAGGGTGATGGCCATTAAGTCGGGCCATAATTAGCTAGCCATGATGGCTAGGGAGTGATGGCCATTAAGTCGGGCCATAATTAGCGATCCATGATGGCTAGAGTAGGATGGCCATTAAGTCAGGCCATATTTTCCTCCACTATTGAAGTGGGCAGTCTGTTGGGCCTTCGTCTTGGGTGGAGAAGCGCGACCTGCCTGTGAGACCCTTGGGCCATAGCCCAAGGCCGTAGTAGGCTGGTTGACTGGTCGTAGTTGACTTGGCTCCTCCGGGCCCCGTCAAAATAGTCGTATCAGGGGTAATTTGCATACAAATGTTATAATTAGTTAATTTAATTAAACACATGTATTCGTAATAGTTAGAGATTTGAGAGAATGACTTGATAGTTAAACTGGAGTATGCATTACATGCATCACAGTTAGCCTACTAGATCAAACCATAACACAGAAAAAATTGATATGGATGATAGTAATTTCCACCACATTGCCACCCTTGCTTGAGAAAGAATATTGAGGACATGATTGCATGTAATATTGTCACATTCTTGGTGTTAAATTCTTGAGCATGAGAAATGAATGAATGTATTGCCTAATGATGAGAATTGAGACATGTTATATGTGAAAAATTGCAAAATAAATCGTGTGGAAAACTCAAGCCATGAATTGACACAAGAATTAAGTCACACACATCGTTGGGATGGGGTACTCATTGTCACGAGGGTGCGTGAGCGACCATGTTAAAATCAAGCCCACACCTTCCAGCAATGGGGGTGGAATTGCTTATGTCACCGTCATCCAGACGTGGAGTCAGGGTTGTTGCTAATTACAAGAAAAGAAATTCACGAGCCACCATCCTAAACCTCGGGGTTTGGATACATCATTTGGATTCGTGCTTGGGGCTACCCAGGTTAGCGCACCTGGGGACGCCGACAGTTGCATACGGTACCCTCAACAATGAGTGTTGGATTAGCCGAGTATCATCACTTCATTGACATGACACTTTTAGAAATGTTTAAGCATGTTAATCATCCTCATTGTGATTAGTTTACTCATGCGCGCCTGCTAGCTTTTATTTATTTCCATTTTATATCATGCTGTTAAATTTCATATCCTACTAGTAGACTATATCCTTGCACTGCATGTCCTTCTTATAAATTGTTTAAATGAAAATAATGCTTGGGAACCTATATGAGTAACCCTCACTAACAGACTTTGAATCTGTGGTTTCGTAATGCAATGTCTGTCAGATTCTGAGGGTGAGTTTTTAGACCCCGGCCCTGAGATCCATGAGTTCGTTGAGGGACGAGACTTTCCAGAGGATTAGTAGGTTGATACTCGTGTTTCTTTTGTTATGTATTATTATTATTAATTGCATGGACTTCGGTTTGTATGGGCCATAAGACCCCCTTTTGTCTTCCATCTGCACGACCGTGCAACATCTGCGTAAGCAATAGCCGCCTGGGAATCGGCACGGTCGTGCGACCACATGGCACCACCGTGCTCTTTTGCGAATCGATGAAGACCGAAATCGCTTGACGGTGCATGGCCGTGCGAATAAACGACATGGCGGGTGCCCGTAAATCTGGGGTTTTCAACCCGCATACGCCAAAGGTTTTGGGGGGAGAATAAAAACACGACTTATGATGATTTGGGGGGCTTTTGCTAGTTTTTGTAGAGTACTTCAAAGGAGTTGGAGCTACTCTGGAGATTTTGTATGAACTTTTTATAGCTCTTCTTTGATTGTAAGTCTAATTTTGCTTTTCACTATATCAGTATTGTTCTCTTAACATTCTCGTTCGTATTATTATGATGCATTTCTATATGGGTTGCTTGATTGATAACCCTATGTCTAGTGAGTAGATCTCATATCTAAGGCGAAGTTGAACCCTAATGTGGACTATACGTATGGTAGATTACCCCATTATCAATCTGCTGAATTGAGCTTGGGTTTAGCCTTGGTTGTGCATATGATCAATTTAATCATCCAATTATCTCAAAACCCTAATTACTGACGAGAAATCGGGATTCTGGTTAGATGCTAATTAGTATTAGATTGATCTTATAAGAAATATGGTTGCGACGAGACATCGAACTCTAGTTAATTAGAACTACTAATTGGGACTTTTGACGAGACATCGGAGTCCTCATTTAGAGATCCAATCTTTAATCCAAGTTCGCCCACGAGACATGGAGAGAACGAAGATTGGGATTTAATTCTCACCCATAGCTTTATTTCAATAGATTGAGAAGTTAGATCAACTCTGCGATTAATCTATAGTAGCGGAGATACTTATCCCTAGTCTTCCTCATCCCTAATATATTTTTAATACATCCACGTTATCGATACGATATCGCGTAGCTAACTAGAATCTCGGACTATCCCAAGCTCAACCACTATGTCTCCCTGTGTTCGACCCGTATGCTACGACACTTATAAGCTTGCGGTAATTAAAACCCTAACAATCAACAGCATGAAGAGCCCTTGAATTGATCCTTTGTCTTGATCCTATCAAAATCAAAACTTGGGAATACAAATTAATTATACCATGGTTTGATCTATAAACTGAATTTGACACTGGAATGGATTGTCGAGATGGTGTTTAAGGCCCGAATGATTTGGAGAATAAACTGAATTTTTTGCATAAATAGCTTTGAATTATCTTTTTGTACTATATGTTTTGTTTGTGGGGGGGTTTTTAAAATGGAAGAAAGTTTGTATATCATTGTAAAATTGACTTTTTTTTGGGTATATATTTAGCATCTTATTGTTCTTTCTGTCTTCTCTGTTGCTATGTATCTCAGAAATTGGTTTCTTTCAGGTGCACACACACCATAGGATTTGCACAGTGCTTCGCCTTCAAGGACAGGCTATACAACCTCAATGCCACCGTTGAGGCTGAGGCTGATCCAACGCTCAATACCACTTCTCAAGAGAAGCCAGAGCATTTCCCCGAATGATGCAAGCTCAAACACCAGCATTGCTCCCATAGACCCTCTCACGACAAACAGGATCGACAATGTGTAGCACAAGAACCTCCTAAATGGTTCGGCTCTCCTCCAGTCGGATGAAGCTCTAATGGGAGACTCGGACACGGCCACCACGGTGAAGGTGGGAGGAATTGGTGTGCTGACAGAAAAGAGTGGTGAAAAAAGGTCAAATTGCAGTGTTGCAAACTAGAAGTGGCTGAGAAGAACATGTATTAAGGCGTGAAGTTGACACAGAACAGTGTACATGTAATGAGATGCAAGATAGAAGAGTGCCCTTCACCTGCCTCTTTTCGTTTCAGTAGACAACATAAGAAGCCAAATTGTAGGTAAAATCGTAGGTAAAATACAGCCGATAGAACTTGCTTGAAATGTATTGATACCCATTTTCCCTCCAAATATTATTGACTCCACCAGGGAAAAGCTGGAAGAACAAGAAAATAGTTGGTTGGTATACACTTCAAGTACGAGTTACAAATAACTATGTCATCAACAAGAATATCACAAACTTCCAACATAAGAATATCAGGAATCAAACAAAATTCCATAGTAAGCACATAGGCATTCGGGAAAAGAAAGAGGAGAAAACTCTAAAATTGCACCCATGTCGATACTAACCTATGTATCTCCTAGTACATAATATGGCACCACTGCCAAACAAAAAACCTGCCCCCAACATCACTCATCAGCATTACACTTGTTTTCATTTAAATTAGCCATCACCTGTGGCTGCAAAAAGTAAAAGCTTCTAATTTGAGAGTTGCCACATGAACGGTCGAACCACCCACCAGGCTAAAGTTTCTACAGACTTCACATTCTGAAAGAAATCAATATAACGATGTGAGTTCACTGGCACTTGTGCCGTCCAAGAGATGCATATTTCCAACTACCATGTAATTCTCATACCTTGGGCATTTACATCATGGATATGCTGGAAGTATCTGAAAGCCATGTAGATAAATGCAATTGGGCCATATGCAGATTATATACAATTGGCGGAAAGGCAAGTCACAAGCATGCAGTTTCTTGAGACAGATCCTTGCCTCAAAAATGGGGAGGCATTCAGGCTAGCTCTCTCATGTCATGCTTGTTAACAAAGAGAATCGTAAGAACCAACTAGCTGGTTTGAACTGTAGGTGTTACCACCGGGAGAGAAAGTGATTATAATCGGGATGATTGTTAATCGATCTCTGATTGCCCTTACGAACTACAGCAGTTGCCATCACCGAAGCTGTGTGCTCAAGTATCCTTAGTCGCTCTCCCAGAAGTTTAGGGGATAAAGTCGAGGCTTCTCCTTTATCAGCTTCCATAGACTTCAAGTCCCTTGGCTGAAACCAGCACTCCTTCTGCAAGTAAACCATAAGCAAAAATTCAAAAAATTACACACACAATGAGGGCCTCAGATAAGCATTTCAAGATAATAAAGAGGGCGAATCCAAGAAAATCAACATGAAAATGACGAGGCAAAGAGTCAGTTCTTTTCCAGTAAATGAAGCGTTTAAAGATTATAAAAGGACTAGTCATGATCCGTGGATGTATATATTGTTCCTGTTCTTGATAAAATAGAATCTTGAAAATATGACGGGAACTGGAATGACATAGCACACTAACATATGATTTAGTTTCAATGTGGCCCGAGATTTAATCCGTAACTTTATTTCTAAATCATGTTTTAAATAATTAATTAATACCAATTTAGAATTACACCTAGACAATATCACTGAGACACTGAGAGATGTACATTTGACATACAATTGACACTTCAGACTCACTGGGTTTTAGGATAAATCATATTAGTAAGAGTGCGTGAGCGACTGGAGCCATGCTCCTATTGAAATTGACCGCAACAAGTGTTCCGACCGAGTCACATCATGAATTCGATGGACCCCTAATTTATCGCGGGACTTAATGAGTCTAACATTGTTACTTTTTGGACTCACCCTATTGGAATATTGAGACCCATCCAAGTGGATTTTGATGATATGCACAAGTGATATGTGTACTAATATGGTTATTTCAAGTGTACATAAAGATTATTTTATAGCCATGAAGACTATGGTGCATTGTGAAGAAAATTGAACAACTTAGAGCCACGATCGGAAGTCTACCTTCGAGCCATAAATTGAAGCATATTGTTATTTCAAGTGTACATAAAGATTATTTTATAGCCATGAAGACTATGGTGCATTGTGAAGAAAATTGAACTTAGAGCCACGATCGGAAGTCTACCTTCGAGCCATAAATTGAAGAATATGAAGGCTCAGAATTATAAAGCAAATAAAGACCCAAGATCAAGAGGAGATGGCTCAAAACGAAGAATGAAGACAAAAGCTAGTGAAGTGTGTCTAAGTGAGTTATTTACTTAAAAATGTAAAAGCCATAGTATATCTTATACATACAATATCTTGAAAAATCATTTTAAAATATACAACTTAGTATAATACTTTAATATAATTTTTATAAATTAATTTTCAAGTATTTTTAGTATAAAAACTCATGTATCCAATAATAGCCAACTATTCTTGCCAAGGTTTTTATCCCCAACTTTCTGTCAAAATAATAGCTGCTATTTGTAAAAATAGCCGACTATCTAGGAGAGAGAGCCGATTATCTCCAGGATATCCGACTATCTGGGTCAACTCTTGACAGATTTGGAAACTTGATTTGAATTTGAACTAGCCATTAACTAGCCGTTAGAGGAGACTTTTTGGGCAGATTTTAAGCTGATTTTGTGCAGATTTAGTGCTTATATTTCTCTATAAATAGCTGGGATTTAAGAAGTTTTAAACACAACAATTTTTATATCAAATGAAATCTCCCTTTAGTCAAAGAGCTCAAAGCTCTATTTCGTTCTTCATTATTCTTTGAAAGGCTACTGTTTTAATTCTCTATTTAAATCTTCTCAGTTTATTTACATATTATTTTAGCCTTTTGACGTACTTGTTTTTTATCTCCAAGCCTTGAATCTTTTTCTATTGAGATTCAAAATACCAGTCTCTCTTTTTTAATCTTTGTATTGTTTAAAAAGGTTATATTTTTCTTTCAAAGATGAAAAATTTGATTTTTGATCTTTAAAGCCCAAGTGCTTATTTTAGAAGATCAAATTTTCAAGATAAATCATTGTATCAAAGTGTGCTTAATTCATAACTATTATTTGATCAAAGATTTTCTCAATTTTCTCAAGCCACTTATACACTCATATGCTATATGCTTTTAGAAAATCTTGTAATTATTTTTCAGATCTGTTGTAAAGTCTTTGGAGAATACTTAGAGGTTTGTCATTCCCGTGTTATAAGGGAAATTGGTGTTGAAATTCCTAATTGTTTTTAACTAGGTCTGTGCATTGGAAATTCCTAGCAAAAAAGCTAGGTGATTGTATTGCTTGTTGCAATAGTAGATTAAATCCTGAGAAAGGTCGGGAACTAGACGTACCCATGGTGGAAACCAGGATAAAATATATGTGTTTGCGCTATAATCATATATATAGCTGCATCTCTCATTTTTTTATTCAAGCTTATAATAATTGTTGATTTAGTATAAATTGAGTCAACTCTAATTTGAGACTTAGGCAACTATTAGAAGGATTTTTAATTACGCCAAAAAATTATTATTTGTTGACAACCATATTCAACCCCTTTCTAGTGTTGTCTGTCATCCACAGGATCCAACACTTGGTATCAGAGCAAGGATTTAAAGCGATGGCATCAACATCTCACCACTTCGAAGGACTCAACACCATGCGACCACCTCTGTTCAATGGAACCAACTATGCCAGTTGGAAGATCTGCATGAAGACACATCTACAATCCCTGGACATTTATGCATGGACAATTACCAATGATTGGTACAAACCACCTACCGAGACAGACACTGGAAAATGGTCATCCGATGAAAAGAAGAGATGTAACTTAAATGCTAAAACTATAAACGCATTATTTTGTGCAGTCACAGGCAATGAATTCAACAGTGTGTCTCAATGTGAGACCACACACCATATATGACACACCTTGAGATAAGTCATAAAGGAACAGAAAAGGTAAAAAGAATCTAGAATTAATATGTTGCATTTTAAGTTCGAAAGTTTTAAAATTGAAGGAGAGAGTATTAGCGATGTTAATACTCGTTTTACTAACATTAACAATAAGCTTGCAGGTTTAAGCAAGAAAATTTTTAACAATGATCAAGTGATGAAGATTGTTTGATCGTTTCGACATGAATGAAAGGGAAAGACCACCACCGTCCGAGAAGCTCATAACATGAAGACAATCACCTTGGAAGAGCTAATGGGAAATCTCCTGGCATATGAGATAGAGTTGGAAGAAGACAAGAAAATCGAAGAAAAGCCAGAGAAGAAAACCTTGGCATTTAAGCAAATGAGGAGAGTTCAGACTCAGAATTCTCCGAAAGGGACGAAATAGAAATTGCATTTATATCGAAAAAATTCAGAAAATTCCTCTGATTCCTCTGATGTAAGTTCGACAAACGAAGATTTC
Organism: Scilla litardierei; assembly: GCA_030789695.1. Lineage (NCBI taxonomy): Eukaryota > Viridiplantae > Streptophyta > Magnoliopsida > Asparagales > Asparagaceae > Scilla > Scilla litardierei. The sequence goes on from CM061133.1 coordinate 154,162,424, forward strand.
ATTCTACTAACGATATTATTTGTTTTGGATGCAATAAACCAGGACATGTTCGGAAAGATTGCCCCTTGGAGAAAAATCACGACCAAAGAAAAAGGCAAAGAAAAGGAGAAAGATATGAGACGAAGCCACAATGACAAAAAGTTCATAAAGCCAAAGAAAAAGGCGTTTGCGGCTTTTGACCAAAGTGACGTGTCAAGTTCCGATGAATCGTCGACATCATCCGACGAGGAAGAATGGGGAGAATGGGCACACATGTGTTTCATGGCATCAACATCATCAAAGGTAAATAATTTTGATCCATCTTCGCATTATTATAGCGACTACGACCTATTTAGTACTAGTGATAGCGATGATGATAGTGATAGCGATTCTGAATTTGATATTAAGGGTGCTTATAAGGAATTGTGTAACGCGCATGAAAAACTTATTAGAGAGCGTCACAAATTGAATAAGTTTAAAATTTGCACCAAGAGAAAAGAAATTGAAAAGGAAAATGAAGATTTGATCAAGAAAAACAATCTCTTTTGGATGAGGTCAATGCGATGAAAACTAGGATAAATGACCTAGATAATATAGTGACCACCACAAAAAGAAAATTCGATGATTTATCTAAAATTGTGGAAAATTTCAAGGTAAAAGGAAAGCTCGATGATATAATTGATAAGCAAAAATCTTCGGGAAATAGAACCGACTTAGGTTACGAAAAATCCAACCCTAAGCATGTAGAAAAGCATACTAGGAATGCTCACGTGAAAATCTGGTACATCAAAATGTGGATTCCCAAAAATGGCACAAGCAAAGGAAAGGTACGTAAATGAATTTTTGCATAAAGTTTATTTAAATAAAAATTATACTTATGTTTGTGAAGGAAGTACTAAACCATGTTGGGTTTGGCTTCCATCGAAATGAGTTTTTATCTCATCTAATCCCTCGGACCTAAAAAGAAAGTGTACCAAAAAAATTTCTGTCTATTTTTCAAGTACCAACGGTTACTGAGATTAGCAAAATTCTCTCTCAAAGATCGGTTGCACGTATGATTGAAGAGACGAGAAAAGGAGAAAAATCAGTAAATAAATTGTTGTAAATTATTTTAAAATAAATTAATATGTTGAAAAATATTATTTATATGCATTAGAATTATGTTTTGACTGATTAGATATCAATAGAAGTCGGTTTAACACATTTTCAAACTCAGAAATCAATTTTGATCAAACTAGCAGATAGCTGACTATCTGGGTGGATAGCCGACTATCTGGGCATGTTTTCAATATCTGAAAACATTCGACTTGGGTTTGTGTTTTCGAGGTTTGGGTCTTCTTATTGTGTTTTACTACACTTAGTTACTCATACCCATTAAGAATAAGAGATCATCACCCTTGATTGAAATCATAAGGCTAAGATTACTTGATGAAAGAGTAAAACCATAGGTTTTACCCTCTTTCACCGTATTCTCTCATAGCCGACTATATCTATATCTCACACGCAAGAATTGCAATTTTTTAGAAATCTCTCAAGAAGATCAATGTTTTGGAGAAGGAATTTGTGAAGAAAGACATCCTCTACATCCTAAGTATACCATCTCCCTTGAACTATCATCTTTTTTAAGCTTTCAATTTCTCACCTAAAACCATGGTTAGGGTGGACAAATTAAGAAGAAACGGATGAAAGAATCCTCGTCCCATCCCTTATCGGAAAGAGAATGATACATCCGGCACGGCCCATTAAAGGGGCATTTTTGGGGCTGTGTTATTATGGATTAATGTAGGGGTATTTGGGTCATTAGACATTGAGTTGGATTATTATAAATGAGGGGGAGGCTGGCTGGCCCTAGGCATGGTATTGATTTGATTATTTTCATATTAGAGAGAGAATTCTCTTGGTCCTCGGGAAGGTGCGGACGTCCCTATCAATCGGCATCTTGGGAGGGCGATTACCCCTACAATTGCAATCAACTATCCTTTTATTTTCAGTTTTATTAATAAAATCGCAGATTCCCGTTTGGTTCCTAACATTTTGGTATCAGAGCTACGATACATGGCGGGGTGGAGGAGATCCAGACAGGAAAGGTTGTAGATCGTCATGCAATTATGCCTCCAGTTGCAGCAATCACCCAAAGAATACAGACAAGATCTGAAGGAGTTCACGGCAAATCTAAAGGCCCTGAAATTTTCATATCTGAAGACGACAGAAGTTTCAGATCTGGATCTGAAGACGTCGGAAGTTTCAGATCTGGATCTGAAGACGGCGGAAATTCCAGATCGGACAGCGGCGGAAGTTTCAGATTTGGATCTGAAGGCGGCGGAAGTATCAGATCTGAAGGCGGTGAAAATTTCAGATCTGGGAGAAAACTCAGATCTATGGCAAAAGAGGTCTTTTCGGCGGCGAAACAGCGAAAGACACCCTTTTCGACAGCAAAACAGAGGACACCCCTCCATAGCATCCCCGAGGGGCTGCCGACTACAGGGGTGCTAGCCCCTCCTGGGACCCCCAGGGGGGCTGCCGTCGCTCCAAAAGGGGCGTCGGCCCCTCCAGGGTCCCCACGGGGGCTGCCGGCCCTTCAAAGGCGACGACAAGGCTTCTGAGGCGCCGGACAGCGAGAGTTCGTCGTTTTCGGTCCAAAACAGCAAGCGACAGAGCCCTTCCAGCAGCGCGACAACGATGACGACCTTCCAGAGTACTCGTGGGAGCCCGACGAGATTTTTTAGGACGTTGAATGCGGTGGAGATCAATCCCATCCGTTTGACCGGGAGGCTTGCAGCACTTGGAGTAAAACCGCCGCGGACTTCATGCACCACCTTGAGAACAATGTGGATTTCAGGGGCGGAGTAATGATAGATCCGGCACGGCCCATTAAAGGGGCATTTTGGGGGCTTTGTGTTATTATGGATTAATGCAGGAGTATTTGGGTCATTAGACAATGAGTTGGATTATTATAAATAAAGGGGAGGGTAGCCGGCCCCAGGCATGGTATTGATTTGATTATTTTCATATTAAAGAGAGAATTCGCTTGGTCCTCGGAAAGGTGCGGACGTCCCTTATCAATCGGCGTCTTGGGAGGGCGATTACTCCTACAATTGTATTCAACTATCCTTTTATTTTTCGTTTTATTAAAAAATCGCAGACTCCCTTTTGGTTCCTATCAGAGAACTTATCACTCCTTACCTCCTCAAGTCCTATTTGATCTGTACCTTTGACATTAATGTGCATGGGACTATCTGTAAGGACCCTGACTATGAGGAAAACACTAGAAGGGTGTCTGAATAGTGTTTATAAAATTTAAACGATAGTTATACCAATTTAAATTCCTAACTAACAATAAATGAGGAATTATAAATAAACCCAAATTGAAACAATGCTGACACAAAGTATATTTCAAGTGTTCAGATTCCCAAGTCAACTCCCGATTTGTTCCCGGTAATCCTACGTCCCTTCCACCCGGATACCACCGGATACTCAAGTTAGAACCCTAACTTGTGGTTTCCTTTAAACCCACGTGTAGCAACCCTACAAGTGAAATCGAAACACAATCGATGTCCTTGACTCCCACAAATTAGGAGCAAGCAAACCACTCTCACAAACCGAGAGTTAAACTAATATTGAAAGATACGAAATAATGAAATAGCAACACTTACAATCACATATCTCATGAAGTAGAACTTCAAGAAGCAAGTGTGTTGTGTGTTGAAGTCTCTTCCAAAAAGATAGAAAAGTCCTGTGTCTTGTCACCACCAATTGCCTAGAGGATATCACTTTGATTCTAAGTTGGAGAGCAAGAGAGAATGAGATTGGAATTCTTGGGATTTTGAATTTGAGAGCTTTGAAAAACTTGAAGTTGAAAGCTATTGTTTTTTAAGAGATGATCAAGAAGATGAATAACCCCTCAATGGAACAGTAGAAGCTCTTTATAGGTTCCTCAAAACCCACAAACAGAATCCCCAAAACCCCCTTAGAAATCCGTGGAGAAAAAGCCAACGGATAGAATTTACACAGTCAACAGTCGACTGGTGAAGAAAACACAGTCGACTGATACACTATGTCAGAGGGTAGATGAGAATTCAACCGGTAACTTCCCACGTAGGACAGACGACTGATGAAGAAAAGACAGGCGCCTGTAAACCTAACAGGTAACTGTAAATCATTCTACAGGCGACTGGCAGCAATATGAGTAAGCTGAGAAACCTCGGAAAGTTTTGGGAAGACACGACAGTCGACTGATGTGGAACACACAGGCGCGTGTGCCATGGGCAGACGACTGTGAAACCAACATCAGTCGACTGTCACTAATACTTAAAACTTTCCAGAGAGCAGAGTCTGCAGAGGAATCATAGACAGTCGACTCTTGAAGCATTGACAGTCGACTGTGCCTTGGACAGGCGACGGTCAATCCAACATCAGTCGACTGTCCAAATGGAAAAGAAAGTGACCTTTGGGCAAGAGAGAGACAGTCGACTGATTAATAAATCACAGGCGCTTGTAGCATGGACAAGCGCCTGTCTTTTGTACAGCAGTCGCCTGAATGGAGTTAAAGCTAAAAAGGTCCAAAAACTAATTGATAAAGTATGTGCATAACAGGCGACTGTCGAACAAATCACAATCGACTGTTTTGAGACAGACGCCTGTAAATCGTTCAGCAGTCGCCTGTTGAAATCCCAAAATGCACATGCTTGAGAAATGTGAATTGGAGTCTAAAGAAATGCGATCTAATGATTTCCTATGACAAAAATGAATATGTGTGTGTGCTCCAACATGGTTCTACTTCTAAGCTACATACTAGAAGAGAATAAAAAGATTACATTTTGTAGAAGCATCTCTTCTATCCAAAGTATGAGCTTGAAGTCTTTTAAGAGCTTCAATCACCATCTTTAATCATCCAATCCACTTTTCATTCTTTGATTGATTTTTGAGTAACATATATTGCTAATTGATCTTCATGATATGCTTGGGCAATGGATTAACTGCAAATAGGGGATTAGTCACAAGTATTTATATTTGCTCATCATTAACACCAAGTAGGGAGAAGTCCAATACTCAACATTCTCCCCCTTTTTGATGATGACAAACAAACATAAACAAAAAGATAAATAATTGTGCTTAATGAAAACTTACTCCCCCTACATAGATGCCAATCAAATTAGTGAATGTATATAAGAGCATCTATAGATTAATTGAAGCGAGCAGTAAGATATGTATGAATGAAATGATTTTAATTCTTAAAATCTAGGATTTTATAATCCAAGTCTTACTCCCCCTGAATCTCTAAGACAACTTCAATCTTAGATTCAAGTTTAGAATTTACTTAGCACATAATTATGGTATGTTTATTTCTCCCCCTATGGCATTATCCAAAAAGTAGGAGTAAAATAACAATGGTGCTAAATAAGTACTAAAACAATCAAGAGAGTCTAAAGATAGGATATTTATCTAATGTGATGCCAAAACATAATCGGAGAAAAATAATCATGAAGGTGCATCTCAATGATATATATACCAAAAACTCATAAACACAAGAAATCTCAGTTGACTAAAGGAACGTGAATCCAATATCAACATTTAAAAAATGAGAAACAAAACGTCTCACATCACATCATGTATATAATAGAGCATACAAAGAGAGAATTTCACAATGTTCACACAATCAACATTAAAAAATGAGACACAATATGAAGTAACATAGCATCATATATATATAAATATATAATCAACAGATACACAGAGTACAAAATACAACATCAACTCCATGTACATCAAAAATATGATCATCATACATATATTATCATCCATCAGTAAAAAATCAAAATACAAACAGACACTCAAACTCTCAACCCTAACAAAATAAATCTAGCCTAAGGGTTAGTAGTCTCCGCGAAGTGTCAATCCAAATCAGCAGCTGAGGAGTGTACGAGAGTAGCCAACTCAACTCGAAACTCCTGGGCCTCTGGAGTATCCTCGGGAAGAGGAGCAGCAGTAACAGTAGTGGAGACATCCTGAGGAGCCAGAGAAGCAACCGGCTCAGGAACAGTGTCAACAGGATTCTCAGAAGGCTCAATGATGACCGACGGAGGAGGCTGAGAAGGCCGAGGAGAATGTACAAAAGATCTGAGATAATCAGGGAAAGGAATGCCCTGATGCTGGAACAGCAGATGGAACAACTCATAGATACCAGACACCTTCTCGTCCAACAGATCACGAGAGGGTGCCGCAGAGGAAGTGGGCTGATCAGAGGGTGGAACAGTGGATGAAGACGGAGCTGAAGAAGACTCTCTTCTTTAATGCCGTCTGCTGAGCCGAAGAGGACTTCGACTTAGCAGAAGCATCGAGAAGAGGGCCAAGGGGCATGGGCTCATATGGAGTTAGATCGATCCCGAAATGACGAAAGACAAAGTAAATCTAGAGAAGTCATCAACGACAACTAATCCATAATGAGCATTACCTAAAGAGGCGGTTCTAGTTGGCCCAAATTAATCTAGATGAAGTAATTCTGGGGGGCCTCTTAGAAGTTATGCCTTCTTTAAGTTTGAAAGATGATTTACTTAGTTTACCTTTTTGACAAGAATCACAAAAGTTTTTCTTACTAAAAATGATTTTCGGAAAACCTTTTACAAGATCATGCTTAGCTAACTTATATAAGTGCTTAAAATGAACATGACCAAAACGACGATGTCATAATAGTTGTTCATTGTATTAGCAACTAAGCAATGTTCTATGGTTTTAGGCAAGCTCAAATAATAAATGTTTTTATGCCTAATACCGGTAAATAAAATATGTGAATCAAAATCTACAATTTCACTCTCCAAAGATAACCTTGTTACTCTTGTCACAAAGTTGACTAATGGAGATAAGGTTATGAAATAACCACTAACTAAATAGACATTTGTAATAAGTGGGTTGGAAGTATTACCGATTTTGCCTACTCCAATGATGGTTCCCTTTTAATTACCTCCAAAAGTGACCGTTGCACCATCCTTGATGCTAATCACTTCGGAGAGCAATCTGGAATCTCCCGTTATGTGTTTGGAGCATCCGCTATCGAGTATCCATCCTTTCTTTTTAGAGCCAATACAACTTTTATTGCTCTCTTTCTTTTTCTTGGATACCTACATAATATATCATAAGCCCATGGTACTCAAGCTTTGTTGGGTCCAAGGAAATTAGCCCTTTGGAAGCCAAGTCCAAGTGGACTTTCGCTTCCCAACATAATTACCATTATTTATTACATCACTAAAGTAAGAGTCAATATAAGCATTCCTATCAATTATGCTTCACTAAAGTAGGAGTCAATATAAGCATTCCTATCAATTATGCTAGTGTTCTTATGACGCCAAATTGTGTATGTTTTGGGTGTCCTTTTCCTAGTTGCATGCACATTTGGTTGAGTTCTATGTGGTGCGTGCTTCCTAGGAGCATGAGTTCTAGCATATGAAGATGGATGTGGATAGGCATGAGACACATATGGGTTGTATGCAAAATTAGGAGCATGCATGTTATATGCAACATATAGAGCATGCATAACATGAGGTGGATGCGCATACATAGAAGAATGATGTGTATGAACATATGAACGTGTAGGGGCACGTGCATGAGTATTTCTCATGTGTGTGTTTACATGTGTCCGTGGGTATGGAGCATAAAAAGTGTCATTAGTGTCCACATGTGAAGTAGGAGATTTCCTACGTGAATGAGAGTTGGTATACATATATGCATGACCTTTCTTTTGGTTTCCACCCTTAGTGGATTTCTTGCCAAAGTGAAAAGATTGTGAAGTAGTGGCCTTCTTGGTATGTTTGCTACCAATAGTGTTTTTGACACTACTTGTGGATGCACCGGAGGATGGCCTCACAAAATCTATAGTTACACCACTGTAGGAGGTGCGAGATTTGGATGCATTTGCTTCCACATAACCAAGTCCAACACGATGTGTGGCCGGAAATTGGTTTGCAAGCAATTCATCCAATTGCCCTTTCCCTTTGTTAAATCTCTTAACTTTGGAGGACATGAACTCATATTTCTCCCTAAGAGAAGAAATATCGGTATCCAAGGTGGACACACGTGTTTTGAGCTCGTGCACTTGAGTTTTAAGAGAATCATTCTCAAGACCCAACTGTGTGTTATGTGAAGTTAGATCAATACTATCTTTAGGACTAGTTTGATCTAGTTGAGATTTGAGGGAATTCACCTCATTTCTCAATATGTCATTTTGAGAAACCAAAGTGGCTTTCTCAAGTTTAAGTGTATCAACAATAGTGTCATTGTTGATAATGCATAGCATGGACGATTTGCTAACATTAGATTTCTTTAAAATAGTATATCTAAGCATAAGAGATTGATACTTAGAAAATAATTCTTCGTTAGCAATACGAAATTCATCCATGGTTACCTCGGGTTCATCAATGTCACTATCACTTTCATCAGAGAGTGGATCTTCTCGAGCCATGAAACACATGTGGACTCTCACCCTTTTCATCCTCGGATTCACTTGAGGGATCTCCGCTTGAATCATCGAACGTCCCAACAAGTCCTTTCTTCGTATCCTTCTTGTGTTTGTCGGACTTATGGTATTTTGAAGCTTTCCACTTTTCTTTGTTTCTAAGCATTGGGCAATCTTTCTTGATATGCCCCGGCTTGTTACATTTAAAACAGAGAGATGATGTATTGTTAGTGGAATCAAATTTATTTTTGGAAGGAAATTTACCTTTACGAAAGAAGCGTTGGAACTTCTTCGACATTTGTGGCATTTCGTCCAAGTCCATTTCGTTCTCGGATTCTTCACTATCGGAGGATGAAGAAGTAGCCTTGAATGCTAACGCTTTCTTCTTGGCCTCCGTTGGGTTCATCATTCCTCTAATCTTCAGTCGGTTCTCCCTTCTTACTTCGTAAGACATGAGAGTAACGATGAGATTCACCACGGTGTAGTTCTTCATGTCATTGACCTCCTCAATGGCGATTGCTCTTCTTTCCCACTTCGAGGCCATTCCCATGATTATCTTTCTCACCTTTTCTTCTTGGGTGTAGACTTGTCCAAGAGCTTCAAGCTCATTGGTGATGTCGGTGAAACGTCCGTACATCACTGCAATGCTCTCATTATCATGCATATGAAACATATCGAAATTTTGTATTGCGACATATAGTTTAGACAACTTTACCTTGTTCGTTCCCTCGTGGGTAACGACTAGATGGTTCCATATTTAATATGCACTCTTACATGTGCATATCTTATTGAACTCATCCCGGATCCATTGCATAATGAAGAGCGTTCATTGCTTTGGCGTTGTTCACTTCGACAGACTTCTCGGAGGGAGTCAATTTGTCAAAATCCTCTTCGGAGTGTTCAACGTATTCCTTGTGGAGGGTTCTCCAAAGAGAAGCACTCCTAAGAAACGTCTCCATCCGGCATTTCCAATAGCCAAAATTCGTGCCATTGAAACGCGGAGGACGAACCGTTGATTGTCCTTCGAAGACGGTAGTCACACCATCACGGTCGTGATTGTTGTACAAAGGAGGTGGATGAACGTTGTTGTAGGAATTGCAAGGACGCTGGCTATGAGGAAGACACTAAAAGGATGGGTTTGAATAGTGTTTATAAAATTTAAATGATAGTTATACCAATTTAAATTCCTAACCAACAATAAATGCGTAATTATATAAACCCAAATTGAAACAATGCTGACACAAAGTATGTTTCAAGTGTTCAGATTACCCAAGTCAACTCCCGACTTGTTCCCGATAATCATACGTCCTTTCCACCCGAATACCACCGGATACTCAAGTTAGAACCCTAACTTAAGGTTTCCTTTAAACCCACTTATGCAACCCCACAAGTGAAATCGAAACACAATCGATATCCTTGACTCCCATAACTTGAAAGCAAGCAAACCACTCTCACAAACCGAGAGTTAAACTAATATCAAAAGATATGAAATAATGAAATAGCAACACTTACAATCACGTATGCCATGAAGGAGCAAGTGTTTTGTGTGTTGAAGTCTCTTCCAAAAAGAGAAGAACTTTCTCTTGTCACCACCAATTGCCTAGAGGATATCACTTTGATTCCAGATTGGAGAGCAAGAGAGAATGGGATTGGAATTCTTGGGCTTTTTTTAATTTGAGAGCTTATGAAAAACTTGAAGATGAACGATAGGTTTTTTCAAGAGATGATCAAGAAGATGAATAACCCCTCAATGAAACAGTGGAAGCTCTCTTTATATGTTCCCAAAACCCCCAAACAAAATCCCCAAACCCCCTTTGAAATCAGTAGAGAAAAAGCCAACGGATAAAATTTACACAGTCGACAGTCGACTGATGCATTATGTCAGAGGGTAAATGAGAATTCAAACGGTAACTTGCCACGTAGGACAGTCGACTGATGAAGAAAAGACGGGTGCTTATAAACTTAACAGGCAACTATAAATCCTTCTACAGGCGACTGTCAGCAACATGGGTAAGCTGAGAAACCTCAGAAAGTTTTGGGAAGACACGATAGGCGACTGATGTGGAACACACAGGCGCATGTGCCATAGGCAGACGGCTGTGAAACCAACATCAGTCGACTGTCACTAATACTTGAAACTTTTCAGAGAGCAGAGACTGCAAAGGAATCATAGACAGGTGACTGTTGAAGCATTGACAGTCAAATGTGCCTTGGATAAGCGACTGTCAATCCAACATCACTCGACTGTTCAAATGGAAAAGAAAGTGACATTTGGGCAGGAGAGAGACAGGCGACAGATTAACAAATCACAGGCGTTTGTAGCTTAGACAGAAGCATGTCTTTTGTACGGCAGTCGCCTGAATGAAGTTAAAGCTAAAAAGGCCCAAAAAACAATTGATAAAGTATGTGCTTAACAGGCGACTGTAGAACAAATCACAGTCGACTGTTTTGAGACAGACGCATGTCAATCGTTCAGCAGTCGCCTGTTGAAATCCCAAAATGCACATGCTTGAGAAATGTAAATTGGAGTCTAAAGAAATGTGATCTAATGATTTCCTATGACAAAAATGAATATGTGTGTGTGCTCCAACATAGTTATACTTCTAAACTACATACTAGAAGAGAATAAAAATATTACATTTTGTAGAAGCATCTCTTCTATCAAAAGTATGAGCTTGAAGTCTTTTAGGAGCTTCAATCACCATCTTTAATCATCCAATCCATTTTTCATGCTTTGGTTGATATTTGAGTGACACCCATTGCTAATTGATCTCATGGTATGCTTAGGCAATGGATTAACTACAAATAGGGGATTAGTCACAAGTATTTATGTTTGCTCATCATTAACACCAAATAGGGAGAAGTCCAATACTCAACATTCTCCTCCAAGAGAGGTGTGTCAAGATCAATGATTTGGCCAACTATGGAATTGACTCCATATTTCGATTCCAGAGGATAACAGATTTATTTTCTCATCACACCAAGTCTAGGTGTTTTCCTAGGTTGATAAACCTTTTATATACGAACATGATCATGAACACCGCCACTTCCACCAAAGCCCCTAGGATTTCCACCAAAGTTTTTGATGCTATCATTGTCCTTGATACAGATGGTTTAGGACTAAGACTTGGTATTCCAAGCACAGAGACACTTCTCTGTGAAATCGAAATGAAGAACAAGAACGTTCTCAAGCTTATGTATAAGGAAGGAAAATTTTACAAGCCTAGTCTGCCACCAGCGACCTCACTCACATTGCGTGAATTCTCGCCAATATTCTTTCCTATAACATTAAACAAAAGGGAGGAAGTCGAGCCGTATTATCACTGAATCAAGTCAAATGTGTATATGCAATATTGGCTAAAATCAAGGTAAATTGGGCACAAATCATCTTCAATAATATCATCCACAGTGCAAATCCCCACTTCACCATGGCCACTACCTTACCGACATCTTCATCTCCGCCGGTATAGATGTTGAGAGTGAGACCCACTTCATAGACCACATGACTCTATTTGATGCGGGTGCACTCAATAGGATGGGTCTTAGTTGGGACCCCGCCAAGAATCCTGCCAATGGAGAGAGTGATGGTGAGGGAGAAGAAGGTGATACTGATGGTGAGGGAGAAGAAGGTGAAGAAGAAGAATAAGCTGAAGAACAGGAACCCATGGAGATGGGCCAATCTTCATCCTTTATGGACATTCCACCATATCTCTTTTTGGTATTATAGTAATCAATTTTTTATATACTTGGTATTATTCATTTTCATATGTCACATGTTTTAACACTTGGTTTAAAAATTCAGATTTCAGATTGCACTTTTATTAAGTATATCAATGCTATCTTGTGCAAACTTATTTACAACACTTAGTGTCATGATTTTTTTACCCTTGTCACAATGTTTACTAAATGTTCGTATTAAATTTTTTTTGATATGACAAAGGGGGAGAAAGCTTACAATGTAAATAAAATAATAACACTCGCATTAGAATATAATATGAATTGTGTATATTTCATCTTATTGCTAACCAGCCTTGATGCAGAGGGAGTAACCTCTCCATAGCAATCATGCATCTCTGTAGGGGGATAGTAAGTCATTGATTTTAATTTCATTTTATTTCAACATTTTATATCATTTGTTGTCATCATCAAAAAGAGAAAGAGTGTTGGGATATTGAGATCTACTCCAGTGGATTTTGATGATGTGCACAAGTGATATGTGTCCTAATATATTTATTTCAAATGTGCATATAGATTATTTTATAGCCATGAAAACTACGGTGCATTGTGAAGAAAATTGAACTTAGAGCCACAATTGGAAGTCTATTTTCTACCCATAAATTGAAGCATATGAAGGCTCGGAATTATAAAGCAAATAAAGACTCAAGATCAAGAGGAGATGGCTCAAGACGAAGAATGAAGAACAAGAGCTAGTGATGTCTGTCTAAGTGAGTTATTTGCTTAGAAATGTAAAATCCATAGTATATCTTACGCACGCACACAATATCTTGAAAAATCAGTTTAAAATATACTACTTAGTATAATACTTTAATATAATTATTATAAATTAATTTTCAAGTATTTTTAAGTATAAAAACTCATGTATCCAATAATATCTGACTATTCTTGCCAGATAGCCGACTATTCTTGTCAGGGTTTTTATCTCTAACTTTCTGTCAAAATATAGCCGACTATCTAGGAGAGATAATCGACAATCTCCAGGATAGCCAACTATATGGGTCAGCTCTTGACAGATTTGGAAACTTGATTTGAATTTGAACTAGCCGTTAGAGGAGATTTTTTGAGCTAATTTTAAGCTGATTTTGTGCAGATTTTGTGCTAATATTTCTCTATAAATAGCTGTGATTTCAGAAGTATTAAACACAACAATTTTTACATCAAAAATTTTCTTTTTGGTCAAAGTGCTCAAAGCTCTATTTCGTTTTTCATTATTCTTTGAAAGGCTACTGTTTTAATTCTCTATATTTAAATCTTCTCGGTTTATTTACATATTATTTTAGTCTTCTGAAGTATTTGTTTTTTATCTTCAAGTCTTAAAGCTTTTTCTATTGAGATTCAAAATACAAGTCTCTCTTTTTTAATCTTTGTATTGTTTAAAAAGGTTATATTTTTATTTCAAATATTAAAAACTTGATTTTTGATCTCTAAAGTCCAAGTGATTATTTTAGAAGATCAAATTTTCAAGATAAATCATTTGATCAAATTGTGCTCAATTCAAAACTATTATTTGATCAAAGATTTTCTCTATTTTCTTAAACCGCTTACTTTATACACGCATACTATTGGCTTTTAGGAAATCTTGTAATTATTTTCAGATTTGTTGTAAAGTCTTTGGAGAAGACTTAGTGGTTTATAATTTCCGTGTAATAAGGGAAATTGGTGTTGAAAATTCTAGTTGGTTGTAACTAGTTGTGTGCGTTGGAAATTCCTAACGAAGGAAGCCAGGTGCTTGTATTGCTTGTTGAAATATTGGATTAAATCCCGATAGAGGTCGGGGATTGGACGTACCCAAGGTGGGGAACCAAGATAAAATCCGTGTGTTTGTGCTGCGCTGTGATCATATCTCTCTAACTCCCATACTCTATTGTTATTGCTTGCATCTTTTAATAACGATGCATCTCTCATTTTTTATTCAAGCATGTAATAATTGTTGATTAAGTACAAATTAAGTCAACTCTAATTTGAGACTTATGGCAACTACTAGAATGATTTTTTAATTACGCGAAAAAATTATTATTTGTTAACAACCATATTCAACTCCCCTTTCTAGTGGTGTCTGACATCCACTGGATCCAACAACCTTATTGTTCCTACTTTGGGCCTGGCCCAGATGAGTGCCCTCGTGGTACAGAGGTGGACTCCTTGGTTAATTATTGTACTCCCTAATATGATTCACAGCCAAAGTTATCAACTGATTTGCATGTTTGTATTAAATTTCAGTGCCTGTCTGATAGATAATATTAATTAATCTGTTATTTGTTTCTGGTTCCTGCTTTCTAGTTAGATTTGCTCATGCTCATATGTTAAATTTCAAAGTTCTAGAATTACTGTAATTTACCATGTGGTCCTTCGTTTTTGTTGCACCATTATGTGCTGGGACAGAGTTAGAGAATGCCCCAGCATATGGGGATACAAATGTTGCGGTGGAGACCGCTGACTTATGACCTAGAGGTAGCAGATGTATCCATGTCATCTCTTGTAAATATATTTTTGTTAGTATGTAGATAGTATGTTGTATACAATTTTGTAAACTCGCATATTTATATAAATGAAATTTTGTTAACATTTTGATGCACATCCGCTTGTGTCTAGGTTGTTTTCACTGGTTAATTACATGACCTACCATTCCTTTGTGAAACATGCTGGGACGCTGGGCGGGGCGTGACATTAGTTTCTCTTAAAATTTTAAATTAAAGTTTAGTTCCCCCAGAGAATTTAGTTTTTCCCACCAAATTTAATTCCTTTTAAAATTTAGTTCCCTTCAGACTTAGTTTTCTCCAAAATTTAAAATTTTAGTTCCCTCCAAATTTAATTTACTCCAAAATTTTAGAGTTTTCCCCCAAAATTTTCACAAACTCTCATTCTAACTGTTATTTGAAATGGAAAGAGAATTCTTTCTTATTATTTCATTGAAAAGTAAGGCACATTTATATACAAAACTAAGGATCTATCTTCAGAAATTATACACAATTAGGAAACTAGCTAATTGACAACTATTATACCCAATTTAAGAAACTAGCTAATTGACAACTATTATACCCATAATATACAGCTAACACTCCCCCTCAAGTTGGAGCATAGATATTAATCAGGCTCAACTTGTTACAAAGATAATCAACTCGAACCCCATTTAAAGCTTTTGAGAAGATGTCCCCTAGTTATTCTCCAGTCTTCACATATCCTGTAGAAATTAAGCATTGATGAATTTCTCACGAAGAAAATGACAATCAACTTCAATGTGCTTAGTTCGCTCATGAAACACAAGATTCGATGCAATATGAAGAGCAGCTTGGTTTCACCCCACAGTTTTGCTGGTACCGAAGTTTTAAGTCCTATTTCAGTTAAGAGTTGATATATCCACACCATCTCACACAGGCTGTGCATGGCCCTATATTCTGACTCTGCACTGGATCGTGATACAACGTTTTGCTTCTTACTCTTCCATGAGACCAAATTTCCTCCATCAAAGATACAATAACCTGAAGTGGATCTTCTATCCGTTTTGGAACCTGCCCAATCTGCATTTGAAAAGCATTCAATATGAGTGTGCCCATGATTTGCATACAAGATACCACATCCCGGTGCTCCTTTCAAGTAACACAAAATTTGCCCTAACGCTGCCCAATGATGAACTGTTAGGGATGACATAAACTGACTGAAAACACTAACCGAATATGCAATATCAAGACGAGTCACGGTAAGGTAATTCAACTTCCCAACTACTTTTCGATATCTCTCAGGATCTTCAAATAGTTTCACATCCCCTGTGTGAGGTGCATGTTCGGAGTCATTGGAGCACTACAAGGCTTTGCTTCCAATTTTCTCGTCTCGGTTAATAGGTCAAGGACATATTTTCTCCGAAATAGAATTATACCTTTTTTACTCCTTGTAACTTCAACACCCAAAAAAATACTTAAGCACCCCCAAGTCCTCCGTGTGAAACTGAGTATGAATGAAAGACTTAAGAGATGAGATTCTCGTAGTATCACTCCCAGTGATAACAATGTCATACACATACATAACTAACAGAATAATAACTAACAGAATGATACCAGCTACTGATTGCTTGTAAAACACAAAATGGTCAGACTTTTCATCATACCAAATTTTTCAATAGCCTGACTAAAATTTTCAAACCAAGCACGAGGACTCTGTTTCAAACCATACAAAGATTTTCAAAGACGATAAACGCTCTCTGACTCCTTAGCAACAAAACCAGGAGGTTGCTCAATATACACCTCCTCTTAGAGATCATCAAGGAGAAAAGCATTCTTGATATCAAGTTGATGTAAAGGCCAATTATGAGTAGCGGCCATTGAAATAAACAATCGAACAAATGTAAATTTTGCAACATGAAAAAAAGTGTCAGAATAGTCCACTCCATAGGTCTGAGCATAGCCCTTAGCGACAAGACGGGCTTTCACTCTGGCAATTGACCCATCCGGATTGACCGTAACTATGAATACTCATTTGTATTCAATAGCATGTTTCCCTGAAGATAAATCAACCAAGTCCCAAGTGTCATTGTCATCTAAAGCATTCATCTCCTTTATCATTGCATCATGCCAACCAGGATGAGATATGGCCTCACGCACAATTTTAGGAATAGAGATAAAGTCAAGAGAAGCAATAAAAGAACAAGAAGAAAATGACAAAGCCGTTATAAGAAACAAAAGAAGAAATAGGATAAGTACGATGGTGTTTAGCTTTGCGTAATGCAATAGGAAGATCATCGCTCGGGACTGGATCTGATGACGAAGGAGTTGGTGCAGGACATGAATCAAGAGGTGGACGCCTGGAGTAGACTTGAATAATAGGAGGCTTGACAAGATCTGGTTCGGAGACAGGTGCGGAGGCTGTGATAGAATAGACCAACAAATCATCATCCTCCAACTGACGAATCTGAATAGGTGAAGATGGAAAATTAGGAGTGTCTTCAATGAAGGTAACATCAAGAGACAAGATATTTGTTAAGACTATGACAATAACACCTATAACCTTTCTAAAGACGAGAATAACCCAGAAGACACACTTCAATGACTTGGGATCTAATTTACTGATATGCGGACGAACATCTCGAACAAAACAAGTGCTACCAAATATCATTGGGTCAACAGGAAACAACTTATTGGGAAAAAGGATTTTGTAAGGGATCTCACCATGAAGAATGGAGGATGGCATGCGGTTAAGATAAAACAGGATGTAGAAACTGTAGAAACTGCATCGGCCTAAAAAGGTTTAGGAACATTTATTTGAAATAAAAGGGCTTGTGTAGTTTCAGGATGTCTGTTTTTACGTTCTGTCACACCGTTTTGGGATGGAGTAACAACACGAAGTTTCAAAAAGCATGCCATGCTGACCCATATAAGATTGGAATAAAGCGGACGTATATTCTTTGGCATTTTCACTTCGTAAAGTACGAATAGAAACATTAAATTGAGTTTTAATCTCAGCACAAAACGCACAAAACATAGAAAATAACTCAGAACGACTTTTCATGAAAAGTAACCAAGTTACACGAGAATAATCATCCACTAAAGTAACAAAATACCTAAATCCAGGTTTAGACAAAATAGGACAAGGACCCAAAACATCAGAGTGAACTAATTCAAAAGGAACACTAGCATGTTTATTGACTCTAGGACTTGAACTAAACGGCGATGTTTTGCAAACTGACACAACTCACAATTTAAAGAAGACACATTACTATATTGTGGACCAAGCTTCTTGAGCAAAGGGAGAGATGGATGACCCAAACGACAATGAACCTCGAAAGGAGAAGGGACACATAAGCAAGCAATAGATTTTCGGAGCGGTGTGTCAAGAATTTGGAGGCCTCCAGACTCATGTCCTTTACCAATAATCTGTGTCGTCATAAGATCCTGAAATAAACAGTGATTAAAAATTAGATACAACAGTTAAGATTACGAGTGAGTTGACTGACAAAGAGCAAATTAATAGATAAATTATGTAAATGTAAGACAAAGGACAGAGGAATCAAAGGGGTAGGATTAATAGTGCCAGACTCACGAACAGAAGATGGAGACTCATCAGCTAAAGTAACGGTAGGAGTGGAAGCATTGGACTGGAAAGTAGAAAAGTGACTATAATTACCTATCATATGATCTGTGGCACCAGAATCAATGACCCATTTAGAGGATGAGGAAAGAGGCACGTGTTGGGTTTACCTGAATCAGCAATAGCAGTGACAAAAGAAGATGAAGACTTGAGTGATTCCTGATCTGTGACAACTTGACAAATTCATCGGCGGAGATAAGGACTGATTTATCAGAGACCACATCAGTCATAAGAGAAGACTTATTCTCAGCCATAATTCAAGACAACGGTGGGTGGGCAGATGGGCGGCTGGGCAGAGTGTCGAAAAAACCCTAAAGCACTCAAACCCTAATTTCAAATTTCTATGGCTCTGATACCATATTATTTGAGATGGAAAGAGAATTCTTTCTTATTATTTCATTGAAAAGTAACACACATTTATATACAAAACTAAGGATCTATCTTATGAAATTATACACAATCAGGAAACTAACTAATTGACAACTATTATACACAATTTAGGAAACTAGCTAATTGACAACTATTATACCCATAAAATACAGCTAACACTAATCATTGATTCCTCAAGATTCAATCCCAGCAGTCTTTCTACCCACATGTTTGTCCTAGTCAGCAACTTCATTCAAAAAACATTCCTCAATTGTATAATATATTGGCCACTGGTAGACCCGCATGGTCTATACCTGCCTCTCCATTGGTCGGGCCCACATATGCATAGCCGCCAGCCCCCCTTTGTCTTGATTGTGCGCGCGCGCCCATTAGCCTAAGAACCCTAGTTTCTTTTATTTATAGGGGCTAGCCGTCATATGTTTAGACATGCTTGATATTGGATATTTTCTATTGAGCGTCCTTAGGTTTAGATCTTAGATTAAACGAGTGCGGACGTCCTCTTCGACGTCTTGGAAGGAGAGCACACCTCTTTTGTGCTCAAATATCTTGTTATTTCCATTGTTTTATCTATTAAAATCGTATCTTTATTGGTTCCTAACATTTTGGTATCAGAGCCAGTGACGATCCATGGCGGCCACGACAAGATCACACGACAAAATTGAGGCTTTGGAGGCAAAGTTCACAAGCGAAATCGACGGGATCAAGAAATCGTTGGCGGCAAACGATGAATCCATGGCCAAATTGACGGTTTCCATCAACCAATTGACGGCGAATCAAGCGAAGCACGACGAACAATTCGCGCAATTGATAGCAACCCTAAATCAATTGGCGGCGAACAACAAAGGGGAGGGGAACCCTAATCCGACACCAAAGGCGGCACCTTTGAAGAAAGAGAAGGAAAAAGAGGAGATTTTGACCCAAAATCAACCCTTTTGGTGGAGGAATTGGACGAGGACGAAGACGAGGAGCCGTGGAGGGTGGACTACCGCGAGGAGGTACGACGAAAGGTGATAGAGAGCCAAAGGGGAAACGGCGGCCCTAGCCGCCCAAATTGGGAGCGCCACGCCAACGAAGAAGGTCGGCCGAACCCCCACAACAGCCCGGGGGCTCGGCCGAATCGGGAGAGAGGCGGGGGGCCTTCCCCCGCCTACACCGGACCCCGGCAGGGGGCCCCAGGCCCTGCCGGGTGTCGGTAGGGTCCGGCGAACCCGCCGGACCCCCAGCAGGGCCCGTCGGCCCTGCCAGAGGCCCGTCAGGGCCTGCCGCCCCTCCGGCAAGCCCGGAGGGGCCTGCCAGACCACCGCAGGTGGCGAGAGCCCCCCTGGCAGCCGCCAGGGGGAGGGGGATCTGCAGGCGAGGCCCTCCAGGGACGGGAACCCCCCTGGCAGCAGCCAGAGGGGGAGGGGATGCGCGGCCAGCGATCTGAGGGGTTTTTCGAGCCCCCGGGCAGCGGACAGCGATGGAGGGTAGCGGGCAGTTTTAGGGAGGTTTTTTCGACCCTTCGAAGAGTCAACCAGCAGCGGAGGATCCTTTCGACGGCGACGGTCGCGGGAGAGATTATTATTCTGACGGCAGGGGGTGGCTACGAGGCGGAATTCGGCGATAATGCAGGTTGGGACGATTTTGAGGGCCGACGGGGAGAATTCCGAGGAGACTATGGCGGACGCGGAGGAGGGCCACCTAGGCATTACGAGACCCTGGACGAGAGGAGACAGCACTACCACCCGCATCACAGAGAGGATGGGAGGCCCGAGCAGGGACGCTTTGGAGGAGATTGCAGAGTCCGGAAGCCGAAGGTGCCGATATTTTCTGGAGAGGATCCACACGCCTGGTTGTTCACAGCGGAGAGATATTTCACGGCACACCACATGACCGAGGCACAGAAGCTGGAGGCAGCAGCCATTTGCATAGAGGAGAGAGCTTTGGGGTGGTTCCAGTGGAAGGAGAGGAGGCAGCAGATCCGGAGCTGGGAGGAGCTGAAAGACTTGGTACTGGAGAAGTTTAGAGACCCCTGTTTGGGGAACCTACACGAGCAGCTATTTTCCCTCAGGCAGGAGGGGCCGGTGCGGGAGTACATCGAGAGATTTGAGACACTGGCAGGGCGAGTTCATGGGGTTTCGGACGAGTCGCTGGAGGGCACCTTCTTGAAGGGGCTGCGACCTAGCCTTCGAGCTGCGGTGAGGCCCTACAAGCCTCAGGGGCTTTCAGAGGTCATCGAGATGGCGCAGATGGTGGAGGACTCCCGATCTGAGGATAGAAGAGGCGGGAGCAGCTACAGTGGGCCGTTACAGCGGGGCACCGCGACTGGAGCAGGCGGAGCAGGGGTCGCTACTGAGGCAATTCAGGCAGGGCATGAGAAGACGGGGGAGCAGAACATCCCACCACCGGCTGGGGGCCAATTCCGAAGGATGACCGATGCGGAAATGAGGGAGAAGAGGCTAAAAGGGCTCTGTTTCAGATGCGACGAGTGCTTCACTCCGGGACACCATTGTGTGGATCGAAAGCTGCATATGTTGATAGCGGAAGCAGACGGGGAAGATGACGTGGAGGACGAGGGGATCGGAGGGGAGGACGACTCCCACTCGGAGTAGCACCGCCGGTACTTACACCACCTTGAGGACAAGGTGGCTGTTTAGGGGGAGTATTGACAGACCCGCAGGGTCTATACCCGCCTCTTCATGGGCCGGGCCCACCCATGCATAACCGCCGGCCCCCTTTTGTCTTGATTGTGCGTGTGCGCCTATTAGCCTAGGAACCCTAGTTTCTTTTATTTATAGGGGCTAGCGTCATATGTTTAGGCATGCTTGATATTGGATATTTTCTATTGAGCGTCCTTAGGTTTAGATCTTAGATTAAACGAGTGCGGACGTCCTCTTCGGCGTCTTGGGAGGAGAGCACACCTCTTTTGTGCTCAAATATCTTGTTATTTCCATTGTTTTATCTATTAAAAATCGTATCTTTGTTGATTCCTAACAGCCACATAACAAAAATAAAGCCAAGTATTGCACATGTCCCTGCATCTTTTTCATAATAAAATAACACATTTTTGCAATTGTACTAAATCTTGGTGTCCCCTTCTTTTTCATCCTCAAACAAGATGAAACTTCTCTTCACCAAAGTAGTTTAAGACAGAAATATATAAATTGATGACAGAATTAGTAATGAGTCATACATTAAGCAACTATGAAGCATGGGCACGGACACCAATATGATACGGCATGGACATGACAACACAGTAATTTATTTAAAATTAATTTATTTAAAATAACTACATAACTGTGTGCATCCATGTATTCATGTTTGATGCATGCATAAGTTAATCAGAATCTACTTTAACTTTGCCCTTATTACGGAGTAAATTTGGAATTATTGTATTAAATATAACAGTTTTATCTCAAACATGTCAGTAACAACTACTGGTTAGTACTTTATATAATTCAGGGCATGGGTTTGTTAGTCAAACATGTCACATAATAGCTAAGAATTAATACTTCAAGTTAAGAGAATTAAAAGAAAAATGGCATGGATTTATGTTGTGTTAATTATAATAATGTATGGGTTCTAAAAGTCATGTCTAACTGATGAAATGAATGGAAAACAAATAATAGTGATGAAATGAAGAAAGGTGTTCTTCAAGATCGGTCCTTCTTATCATCCTCTACCCCAGGTCTTTTATTATTCTTCCTTTTTCATGTTCTTTAACTTTCAAATATTAAGGCTTCTTGGGTTCTTCCTTCAATCAAATTTCTCCGCATTGAAATTTGAAATCCCCAAATTCCTATCCAGCTTATCATCACCCAAGCCCCCAATTCCTTAATCCAAACTCAGTGTAACCTTCAATTGCAGGATTACAACGTTTGAATAATGGGCTTGTTTTTTTCTTTTCTTTTCTTTTATTTTGGAGAACTTTAAGAAAAAATACGGGGACGCTATTTAAATCTGAACAATAAAGAACAGACCTAATACATGACAATGATAGCAAAAGAACTCAAGACTTTTCAAGAGAAACTCACACCAGTTCATCGTCTTCCTCTACCATTTCATTTTAGATTCTATCTTTATATAGGCTATACATCACTAGAACATGACTTCTGGAATCCATAGCGAATTTTATTAAATAAACATAAGATGATAACCCATAATTTTTATAACTTGCTCTTTGTTAAGATGTAATAATTAATATGTTTGAGGTTTTGTGTAAAGGTAAAAATAGAGTACCTATATAAAAAGGACAGAATTATTTCTCCAAATCCAAATTGTGTCATCGTATCAGAGCCACCAATTCTGAGATCAGAACCCTATATAAAAAGGTATTGTTCATCGTCCGCGTATCTCCATCAAAACCCCAACCTAACCCAACCATAATCCATCTCCACTCGAATATACCATCATCCATGTCGCAAGCACTCAAATCTCGCAGCCCAACGTCAACTTCATAGCCTACACTGGAATCTGCCACCAGAATCCTCTCGATTTTTATCGCAAATTCTGAAACCCTAATCCAAATCGAGCATCCTTTTTTCATCATCAGATGCCAAATTTGTTAATTTTTAGTCTCCCATGGTAATTTTGATGATGTGATCAAACATATTAGATATTAATGATTTCATGAGTGCAGATATAGATGACAAGCAAAACATTCAAATGAAGGGAGAATATAGCCAACAAAGGCATTGGATTTCAAACGAGCAAAGACAAAGTCAATGGAGATTAAGATTGCATCAAATGCTTTATGTAATATTTTGATATAATTTTTATTTTATGTCTTGATAGTATGTTACACTCTTTATTGAAGCCCACACACATAGAAACACACATAAAATATTTTAAAATGTTTTAAAAATCATTCACAATGTTTTTTCAGCTCATATCGTATGTAACAATTTAGAAGTCGACTACCAAAATCATAGGAATCAACCATTCATTTATGGCTCTTGTCTAAACTCTGGAGTGTCTGTGAGTCGACTCATATACACAAGGTAGTCGACTACTATCTCTGGGAGTCGACTCCCAATTGTACAGGAGTCGACTCCCAGCCCTGCTGGCAGCCTATAACGATTTTCTAGCTGTTTGAGGGTTGTTTGGTCATTCTGCTAGGCAGAATTGAGAGTTATTTATAGTGGGTTGTTACTGAATTCATAGCCAACTTTATTGATCAATTTTTCAAGAGAAAAAGAGTTTCAAGGTCCAAAAGCTTTAAGCAAAACTCTCTCTCATTGGCCCATGCTTTAGAGTCAAAATCATTCAAGGCCAAATTCTAGATCTCAAAAAGCTTCATTTTCTCATCACTTGGAGATCATCACTATAGTCACATCACAACTACACAAGAGCTTCCTATCAAAGGCTAAAGGTAAAATGTTGTAAGTATTTCTCCTCACTTTTGTGAGGTGTATTTTTCTAATTGGAGAGGTGGTCTCATTGAGACGTGTTATCCATTATTGTACGTGTTGTTCCATTTGGAATGTGTTGTAAAATTTGTGTTTAGTGGATTTGTCCTGTTGAGGCCATGTGGTTGGACTAGGATACAAATGGTACCTGATATATCGCTTTGTCCATCTCTGTGATTGATTGTGCTTATTATTTACTTACAATTATTTCTAGCTTCTGCAATACTCTTTATCTTGCAAGTAATTGTTGATTAAGTATTAATTTGGTAACTCATGTTAATTACTTAGGTAAAACCAGGGTTTGAGATATCGGCCGATACCATTAGATATCGGCAGTATCGTATCGGTATCGACAATTGACGATACCGAAACCAAGGATTAGTTTCAGTAGCGGCCGATACTGAACGGTATCGGTCAGTTTCGGCAGATACCGGCCGAAACTGACCGATACCGTTCAGTACCGATCGAAGGCAGAGGAAGAAAAATGTATAATTAAATAAAAATTCTCTAAAAAAACCCCAAAAAATTTCATGAATCAATAGGTTGCATATAAAACTCGGTTAAAAGGGAGGAGAAAACCCCGGGGTTTCGTCTTGAAAATGATGAAGAATTAGACTAAGAAGAGGCAGAACCAAGAAAAAATTGCTTAAAAGAAGAATAAGGACAAAAGGAAGATGATGAAAAAATTGAACTCACATCATCACGTCGCCGCCTCCCCGAACCTGCCTCCTGCCTCGCCGAACCCGCCTCCTGCCTCGCCGAACCCGATTCGACCATCTAACGTGAGAGTGAGAGTGAGCAAGGAGAGAAAGAGAACGAGGTCCAAGTTGCCTTTCAGTAGATGCTGCGTTCTTTAAAAAGGCAAACCAGCAAACAAGTGGTATGCGTGTAAAGTAAAACAATCAGTGTGCGTATCAAGTGGATATTTTGTGGCAACCCTATAAATAAGTGGTATGTCCGCAAACCAAAATGGTGGGTGCACAAAGCAACGCCCATCGATTTTTTTGGCAAACTTGTAAATAAGTGGTATGTGCGCAAGGTAAAACAGTGGGTGCGCAAGGCAAGCTTTAAGATCTATTCATTTATCTAATATTTAGTATTTAAGTACCAAAATTTAGGTATTTAGTATTTGATATGATTACGAACTTAAATTTAGTTTATCTATTTGGTATTTAGTATTTGATATTATATGATTAATATTTTAGTTTGTTAAGTATTTAATAGTATTTGATACGTTTAGATTTAAGAACCTCCGAAACCATCACTGTGTGTATATAGTATATACATATTTAAAGTATCTTCGAAACCAAAACCGATACCCGAAATGAAACTGCCAAAACTAGCGATACGGACGAAACGGAAACTTCCTTCCGAAACCGCCAAAACGGGCGATACCGATACTGAAACCTAAATTTTGGAAAGAACGATACCCAGAACGAAAACGAGACCTAAAACCTTGGGTAAAACTTTTAGAGAGAATTTTTATTATTTGAAGAACACCATTCACCCCCTTCACTCTAGTGTCTTATTTGCCATCCACGGGATCCAACAAAATTCAACATCATTGCTAATGTCCAAGATCCAATCTGAAAACGGCATAATTGAACCCCAATTCGACCATACCCAACTCCAAAGATCCAATCTCTTACATGTGCTTGCCGCCGACCACGATTCCTCCATGACAACTTGTATTTGCCTATGGTTCCGCGCCAACCACCTCCGCCGCCACCATGCTTTCCTCCTTCCTCATCGACTCATTCTTCTTTGACCCTTTAATCCGAGATCTATTCTTAGATCACTATAAATTTGAGAACAAAGATCAGATTAGATTTCAATCAAAAATGGGGAGCAAATGAGCAGGAAGATGCTGGAGATGGCAGATTCGAAATCAGAAGTAAACTCGTCAGTGATTCCAGATATGATTTTCATAAAGATTATGAATCAAAAACTCAACAGGACCAATTATAAGCAGTAGTGATGGAGACCTATCTTGAGGGTAAAGGCTAGGAGAAGCACTTGACCAATGATCATTCATGTGAAGGTGCAGCTGATTGGAAGCAGAGGATGCTCAGATAAAAGTCAGTTGCTAAATTCTATATAGCACAAGATTAAAGATCTAGGGATTAATCATAAAACTATGAAGAAGATTTGAAAGTTATTGCAGATCATGCATTCTGAGAAGAATAATATTTCAAGAGCATACGATGGATCTCTGTCTTCTTAAAAATCCAACAAGGGTAAAAACTCACGGCATTATTCAAACTTCCACAAGTATGAGTAGAATTTTCTTTTTGCCATCTCGATAAATGTGAAAATGAAAAAGAGCAGCTAACAGTCCTAACCTATCTGGTATGTCTACATCTTGACTAGGGAGCAGTGCATCCCTGATCGTGGATGGTTGTTCTACACTGTCATTGATTGAGACTTTTCATACGCTACAACAAATTTTTCTCAAAGAATGATCAGTCCGATTCAAATAGTTTGGTTAAGTGACCTACAGCAACCCTTTAGCAATAAGTAAATATCGAAGTGCACAAGAATGTGATAGCAGAGGAGACATGTGGTGGAGACATGTGGCGGATGAGTTAATAATCATGGTAGAGGCAGAGTACCGGATTCAGGATGCAAAGATATGTCGGAGGGAGCAGTATCTTCAAAGCCGCTAATTTATCATTATTGCAAGAAGTTTGGGCACATGGAGTTCGATTACCCTAAGCTTCAAAGGCTACATGGAAGAGGTTTTGGGGGCAGCACTATATATTTAGCTTCCAGAACTGATTCTTCCCCATCCAAGAGTATTTTGATGTTTGAGAATAAGTGTAGAGATCAGTAGATATTTCAGAGATTTTGTAAGGCTCATATGCAGCCATATTTTTCCATGACATTAGCATATCAGGTAACCTAATTCCTGCATTTTGACATCAAGTCCTTGAACTCGGGGGCTTCTAACCATATGACTGTGAGTTAAGTATATTACATTTTCTTTTGTTAATCTACTTGTTGATAATCAGTAACATTAACATAAGGCTCACCTTTTGTTTATCTACGTGTTGATAAGCAATAACATTAACATAAGGCTCAACATTTACCATTGAGAGTGTTAACTCTGTTTATGTCACTCATTTACATTTGGCATCCATTCAATATCTCTTAAATTCTCATTTAATCTTCTTTCAGTTAATCAATTGACATGATCGTTAAATTGTTTCATAACATTTTTATTTTTCCCGATCATTATGTGTTTCAGGAGATTGAAATGAAGAGAACAATTGACACATGGCATGAGTCATGTGGTCTCTATCACCAAGATAGATTAATAACTTGTCCTGACATTAATTTCTAACATATCATATATTATTCCATGACTTCAGAATTTGAAACATGTGCATCCTGAGTTTCATTATTTGTCTAGCTTAGAGTGAGGCTTGTCAATTAGAAAAACACCATCATGGCTTGCCAATCGCAGGTCAATATATGTGCTCATAAGCTTTTTTAAGTTTGTTCATTTAGATATATGGGGTAAATGTATGGTGACCTTATCGTGTTAAATATAATGTATCTTGTCATATTTATAAATTACTTTTCAAGTTTATCTTGGGTTTATTTTTAAAAAATAAATTTGAAGTGTTTGTCACTTTTGAAAACTTTTATGCTAAAATAAGGAATCAATTTGGTATTTTTGTTCAAATTTTATGAAGTGAAAATGCAAAGGAGTATTTTTAGTAATCAGATTTTATCTTTTATGTCTGAAATTGGAATTATTCATCAATCTCCATGAGCACGCTCCTAACAAATTAAGGTAGTAGAGCATAAAAACATACATATGTTAGAGGTAGCAGGAACACTTCTTCTCATATGAATGTTCCAAAGGTTTTCTAAGCTGATGTTGTATTAACTGCTTATTACCTTCGTGCACCTTCTATCGTACTTAATGGCAGTGTTCTAAAACAAGTTATATGTGGCCGCATATAAGGAGGCGGCCTTTAGCCGCATGAAAATTAATATAAGCGGTCGAATTATGCGGTCGGCCACATAATCGGCCGCATAAATGTTATGTGTCTGCATATGCGAATATGTGAACACATAATTGGCAACTAAAAAATCCCAACCCGTAAAGAAACCCGACATGTTAAGCATAAAAATCAGGTTTTTTAATTTTAAATTACTTATGTTTGACATGCTTTTGATTCAGACGTAAAACTAAATAGTGATGTTTTGTATGTAGCTTGCTTTAGACGTTAATGTTAGCTATTTTATGTATTGATCAACTTGATGGTGCCGATGTTTTAGTATGAATTGATCCATATGTTTAAAAGTTGATATGATTTTTTCCGTGTTCCTATCTTTTAAGATTTTTTTTAATTTAATAACACACATAACCTTATTGCTTATTTATATGCTATATTATTAATTTTCGCGTAAACCGCATAATCGGCCGCATAATCCGATTATGCTTTATGTGTTCCTAAACCGCGTGCATGATGAAACCGTCTTTTATAACACTGCTTAATGGTGATATTCATTATCACTTGTTTACTAAGACAAATTGTTTCATTTATTATCTAAAATTTTCGAATGTGTTTGTTTTGTATATAATTACTAGTAATAACTCGTGCCCGCGGGCACGGTTCATTTAAGATTTTTCTCCGCGAAATCTTTGTTCCCCAAAAAATTATTTCCACGGCCAAAATGTAAAAGAACAAATTAGCGTAAAAAATTTTGACGACACGGATGCCTTCGGTATTGGTGTCTTCGATGCGGAATAACAAATTCGGCGCAGACGCCTTCGGCACTGAACAAAAAATTCGGCGTAGAACAACAAATTTAGCGTGGTCGACTTCGGTGCGAAACAAATTAGCGTAAAAAATTTAGCCACGTGCCTTCGGTGCAGAACAACAAATTTAACAAATTAGCGTTAAAAATTTATTGGGCGCTTTCGGATTTGTAACGATTCAAAACTTAAAAGTTACAAATGACTTAGGTATGTTTTTGACAGTCATGTAATTTATGATTTACTTTTAATTACTTTTTTGGGCAACATTTAGATTGGAACGAAGCGATTAAATTTTTTACAATCGTGTACCTTTGCTATCCTACTGTTGATTCCATTCCCAAAAGGAGCGAAGCGATTAAATTTTTCTCATTTGATTGTTAATTTGAATAGCAAATTGGATTGGAACGCAAAAGATAAATTTTTGGGGGAAAATACGATAATGAAAAACACATCAGAGAGGAGACGCACAAATGACCCCGTAAATATCAATAATTATTATTATTATTTTGACAGTCCAGAAATATCATAAGCAAGCTCCAACTCATAAGCAAACTCCAACTCCAACTCTAAAGCATGTAACATATATTTTAATCATCAATCTATGTCACTGGAAATATATATTTTTGACACCCCGTAAATATCAATGTCACTGGAAATATATAAAAATATATAATAAGCCAATAATCAATCCAAGTCCCAATGCTAAGTGACTTAATATAATAATATATATTACTTGCTTATGAGCTAAAAGTGACTTCGTCTTGTTCTCATTCTCGTTTTGACAGTCCCGATGCGTCGGTTAAGGCATCATGCGATAGTGTTTCAACAGTGTTGGTTAAGGCATCATGAGATATTTTTGACAGTCCCGATGCGTCCTTACCTCATCACCCAAAATCTCAAGTGTTGATTCATCGTGAGATATTGTTTCAAAAGTTTTGGTTATCCAACAAATTTCCCCCCAAAAGTTATGGTTCCATCCCCAAAATTTAAACATCTCATCTCAACCGTTGATTCATCAAGATCAAATCTCAACCGTCTTTTTATCAACCATTTTGTCCTAGTCATCTTATCCTAGTCGGCCCTAGGATTCAAAAACAGTTGTCAAATGTGATTAGATATTCCTGCTGATTCAAAATTTGATCCGAGTTTTTTAAAATGTTTGTTTTTAGGGTAATATCTAAATGATATTATCCCACAACCAAACAATCTTTTGTATTTGTCAATGTTAAATTTTTAGTCCCAACCATGGTTTGAGGTATCGCCCGATACCTCTTGGTATCGGGCGTTTCGGATAGGTCTCGAAGGGGCCCGATCCGAAACCCCCCACCCTTTCTCAGTATCGGCCGGTTTTGGCCGGTACCAGCTAGTTTCGGCCGGTACGAAACCGGCCGATACCGACCGATACCGACGAGCTACAGCCAAAAAAGGATAAATAAGAAGAAGAGAGAGTAAGAGAAGAAGATCAAATCATAACGAAAAAATAAAAAACCACATCTAGTTCTAAGCACAAAAAACGAAAAAAAGAAGAGAGAACTTACATTGCCTCCCGCCTCCCGCCTCCAGCCGCTCCCGCCGCTTCCAACAAGAGGAAGAAGAGGAAGCCCGTAGCCCTAATAATGGGCGCTGGTCATGTCTATATACATATTGCATTTATTTACTAAGTTTGCAAACATATTACAAGTTTGCCATTGTCTTTAACTGCAATCAATGACCCGCACAAAGATATTTTGTGACAAGCCTGTAAATAAGTGGTATGTGCGCAAAGTAAAACTGTGTGTGCACAAAACAACTGCCACCTATTTTTTCGGCAAACTTGTAAATAAGTGGTATGTGAGCAAATTAAAAGGTGGGTGCGCAAAGTAAAACTTCAATCAGATTCATTTATTTAGTATTTTGTATTTAAGTATGGAACTTTGGACATTTAGTATTTAATATAATTACGAACTCAACTTTAATTTATCTATTTAGTATTAAAGTATCTCTGAAACTGATACTGATACCCGAAACAAAACTGCCGAACTAGCGATACGGACGAAACTGAAACTTGCTTTCGAAACCGCCGAAACGGGCGATACCGATACCGAAATCTAAATTTTGGAAGGAACGATACCGAGACCGAAACCGAGACCTAAAACCTTGGTCACAACCACATTTCACTACACATGGAGATAGTAATTATTCGTTAAGCTCTAACATTAGTGATGATTATTTATCTTTTATATTGCCATCAAGAAACTTTGAGGTTAGGCAAATATATCATTAGGATCCGTTAAAACTCAACTTTTGAATCATGTCTCAGCTCCTAGTGGTTATGCACTTACCTTAAGATCATGTGCTAAATTCCTCCTCGAGTCATCCTTCAACCGCCACAAGTGATGTGAATTTGTTCTTGATTTCGATATTCTTATTGCTCTTAAAAGGCTACTCGTTCTTGCACGACCCATTCTTTTTACAAATATGTATCTTATGCTTATCTTGATTAACCATACATAACTTTTATCTCTTCTACTGATTCTCACCAAACCCCCAATCTATTTCAAAAGCTATGTTATACCCAGTTTGGTGTGCCATAATGCTAGAAGAAATGAATGTGCTTGAGCCAAATGAAACTTGAGAACTTGTACTGGCACTACCTGCCAATAAGGTAATTGGTTGTAAATGGGTTTACACTATGAAGTTAAACCATAATGCTTCTCTTTCTTAGCTGAAGGCCAAGCTGGTTGCGAAAGATTACTCACAACCCTATTGACTATCAGAAGATGATTTCTCCAATTGCAAACATGACTTTAAGAATGACTATTGATCTCCCTGGCTATTACTTACCATTAGCCTTCGTATATGAAGAATATGTTCCTTAATGGTGTTTTTGAAAAGAAGTTTACATTGAACAACGGCTAGTCTTGGTTGTTCAGTGAGAGTCAAGATAAGTGTGTAACTTGACGTCAGTGTAATATCTCAAACAGTCATTGTGAGCTTGGTTTGGACAATTCGTAGATTCCATAAGTTATTTTAGTCTATAATAATGTCAAAGTAATTAGTGTTAATTTTCCATTGAATCTATCAGGATATGAGGATTCTTTTGATAATGCACTGTGATGATATTGTGATTACTAAGTATGATGCCTCTAGCATTTAGAGATTGAAGCAATTCATTCAAGAGTTTTAGACAAATGACATTGGGCCTTCTATATATTTCTTCAGGATAAAGGTGGCACACTCGAGAAAAATCATCTATTTGTCCTAACCGAATTATCTTAGATATGCTATTGGAAACATTATTATTGAGACACATGCCTATTACTTCGCTTATGGACCCTAACTCGAAACTTGTATCAGATCTCTGCTTGATCCTAGAAGATATATAAGGTTGGTAATCTAAACTACTAACCTTATGACATGTCCTGACATTGCTTTCACTATCAGTGTCCCAAATCAGTTCATGCCTGACCGAAGAACTACATATTCAGATTCTGTGATATTAGTATTAAGATACCTAAATAGTGCACTAACTAGATTTCTTTTATACTTTTATTGAGGTCATTGTAGAGTTACAACCTTCTCAGATGAGGATTGAGCTCACTCTTTGATCAGTGCTCAATAGTGGTTAGCGTGTTTCATAGAAGAAAATTTGGTTTCTTAAAAAAGAAACAACCGGTTGTTTCTCAATCCAGTAAGAAATCCAAATACAAAGCTATCTCCACCATGACTTGTGTGTTGGTGTGGATTCAACAGTTATTTTTCAAGTTAAGATGTGTAATATCAACCCCCATGGTTAACAACCTCATCTTTTATGTGAGAACAAAACGCATCATGTCAGATAATAAGGTAGCAATGTGAAAAGATGATAAAGAAGAGACATGTTAGTTTTGTGAATCAGTTTGTGATATACTTACCAAGCCTCTTGGAAAATGATAAGTAAGCTAAATGTATGACATATGTTCCAGCTTGAAGATAAGCGTTGAGATATAATAATTAGTATGTTAGATGGTTATTATGTAAAAATAACAATACGGTACTACAAATAATAAATCTAAGAAAGAGAATAGATTAACTCTACAAAACCATATTTTTAAAAAGTCCTAATTGTATCACTCTTAAAGAAAGCAATAAACCTTAAAAATATTAACTGACTGAATTAAAACAAGTCCTAATTTAATAAAACTATTGCAATTAAGTATCAGGTAGAAATTAACAGTTAAAGAATAACATTTCCAGCTAATAACTTTTTTGGGGGGAATAAAGCTCGTAACCTAGTTTTTGAACTTGAGGCCTCATCACAATTAAAGCAATACGAAATGATACCCCTTAGTTTTTAAAACTGTTTCTTAATGAAAGCATTAAACCATCTCTTAACAATTGCACTAAAGGTGTCATATTTAATAAAACTATTACGATTAACTCCCCGAGAAAATATCATCATCATCTTAGCCTTCATCCCAAAAAATTGGCGTCGGCTTAATGAACTCAATAAAAAGAATGTCAGATAGTATCACGTCGGATTGTGATATGGGATACACTTTTTCCACACATTATAATCTGAAACTTTCTTTTCTGTCAAACCAAGATCTTTTATATCCTTTCTTATCACTTTCATTCATGTCTTCTTCAGTCTACCTCTCTTTCTATTGATATTAACATTCATATGTTCTATCTTTCTAACAGACGCATCAATAGGTTTTCAGTGTATATGGTCAAATCATCTCAAGCAATGTTCTCTCATCTTAACATTTAATTGATTGAATACAACTATGAGGTAAGTTACTCATGCTATTAAAGTCACGCTATATTTTTAATTTTATTGCTTTACATAATATGCTAATGATTACTTTTAATACATCGTTACATGATTATATTGATGATATTTTCATGATATAATTAAATATAGACATATATGGATGTTATAACTATTATTTAGTTATTAAGATTTGTATATTCATAATGTTCAATATGAGCAACCTGACATTGATGCGTATCACCGATATATCACAGATATCCACTATCCGATATGAAAATTAACCATCCGATACGATCCTAATGTCTGATATTTAGAACCTTTTAAACACATAAAATCAATATGTTCTGCCTTATGGTCAGCAAGTTGCTTGGACTGCAACTCAAATGTAAACTCTACCTAGGATAATGAATATGACTGCCACTGACTGTGGTTCTATATTAGACTCTGCCTATGGTTCTATGTTGTGTTCTGCCTATGGATCGGACTTATGATCAAATTTGAACTCCGGTTTGTGCTCAGATTGGGACTTGAATTTGAGCCGTTGCTCTAATTCCAGACCAGATTATTGATCGAAGTCAAAATATGGTAGTGGCTTCAACTATGTCCCAAGTCATGAGTCTAATACAAGCCAAGGCCATATTCTAGCTCTCTTTAAAAAACGTATTGCTACCCGCTAGCTCTCAACACAAAAGAAGGGTTTGCATGATGTTCCCCTTGAATATAACAGTTTTTCTAATATCATGTATTTAAGACATCGAGACATAAGCTATTCAAGGATATGAGATTGTTCTAAAAGCAATTTGTAAAGCCTCTCCCGATTAACCATATCGCAATTATAAGGTCATGAATTAAAATGCAACTTAAATTTTCTAAAAATAGCATAAACTATCATATGGCTCGTAAATCTTCGGAATAGCGCAAAATCATCATAATAATATAACGTGTCTCAGTTGACAGGTCGATTCGACTAAGTTAACAGGTCGGGTCAACTTAAGTGACGATGGATATCTGTGCTTTAAACATTTCAAATCAAATTAGGATTCAAATCGGGCCTTCTAAAAAGAGGCTGAATCATGTCATGATTTCTTATACACGCATTCAGTCGGATGCCCTTAAGAAGTCAAGTCGACTTTCAAGCCGCTAGCTCCTATTCGACCTGGATCTCAACCCCAACTTTAGATCAAGAAAACTAACAATGATGTGATGATTTCTGGGGTCGTGGCAGGGCGTCGTAGCCTTCTAATGAAAGTAACAACAAACATAAGGATTTTCACATTTAATTGATTGAATACAACTATGAGGTAAGTTACTCATGCTATTAAAGTCACGCTATATTTTTAATTTTATTACTTTACATAATATGCTAATGATTCTTTTAATACATCGTTACATGAGTATATTGATGATATTTTCATGATATAATTAAATATAGACATATATGGATGTTATAACTATTATTTAGTTATTAAGATTTATATATTCATAATGTTCAATATGAGCAACCTGACATTGATGCGTATCACCGATATATCACAGATATCCACTATCCGATAAGAAATTTAGCCATCCGATACGATCCTGATGTCTGATATTTAGAACCTTTTAAACACATAAAATCAATATGTTCTGCCTTATGGTCAGCAAGTTGCTTGGACTGCAACTCAAATGTAAACTCTACCTAGGATAATGAATATGACTGCCACTGACTGTGGTTCTATATTAGACTCTGCCTATGGTTCTATGTTGTGTTCTGCCTATGGATCGGACTTATGATCAAATTTGAACTCCGGTTTGTGCTCAGATTGGAACTTGAATTTGAGCCGTTGCTCTAATTCCAGACCAGATTATTGATCGAAGTCAAAATATGGTAGTGGCTTCAACTATGTCCCAAGTCATGAGTCTAATACAAGCCAAGGCCATATTCTAGATCTCTTTAAAAAACGTATTGCTACCGGCTAGCTCTCAACACAAAAGAAGGGTTTGCATGATGTTCCCCTTGAATATACCAGTTTTTCTAATATCATGTATCTAAGACATCGAGACATAAGCTATTCAAGGATATGAGATTGTTCTAAAAGCAATTTGTAAAGCCTCTCCCGATTAACCATATCGCAATTATAAGGTCAGGAATTAAAATGCAACTTAAATTTTCTAAAAATAGCATAAACTATCATATGGCTCGTAAATCTTCGGAATAGCGCAAAATCATCATAATAATATAACGTGTCTCAGTTGACAGGTCGATTCGACTAAGTTAACAGGTCGGGTCAACTTAAGTGACGATGGATATCTGTGCTTTAAACATTTCAAATCAAATTAGGATTCAAATCGGGCCTTCTAAAAAGAGGCTGAATCATGTCATGATTTCTTATACACGCATTCAGTCGGATGCCCTTAAGAAGTCAAGTCGACTTTCAAGCCGCTAGCTCCTATTCGACCTGGATCTCAACCCCAACTTTAGATCAAGAAAACTAACAATGATGTGATGATTTCTGGGGTCGTGGCAGGGCGTCGTAG
Source organism: Scilla litardierei (assembly GCA_030789695.1). Lineage (NCBI taxonomy): Eukaryota > Viridiplantae > Streptophyta > Magnoliopsida > Asparagales > Asparagaceae > Scilla > Scilla litardierei. The sequence goes on from CM061133.1 coordinate 154,198,468, forward strand.
CCTTCTAATGAAAGTAACAACAAACATAAGGATTTTCACATTTAATTGATTGAATACAACTATGAGGTAAGTTACTCATGCTATTAAAGTCACGCTATATTTTTAATTTTATTACTTTACATAATATGCTAATGATTACTTTTAATACATCGTTACATGATTATATTGATGATATTTTCATGATATAATTAAATATAGACATATATGGATGTTATAACTATTATTTAGTTATTAAGATTTGTATATTCATAATGTTAAATATGAGCAACTTGACATTGATGCGTATCACCGATATATCACAGATATCCACTATCCGATACGAAAATTAGCCATCCGATACGATCCTGATGTCTGATATTTAGAACCTTTTAAACACATAAAATCAATATGTGCTGCCTTATGGTCAGCAAGTTGCTTGGACTGAAACTCAAATGTAAACTCTACCTAGGATAATGAATATGACTGCCACTGACTGTGGTTCTATATTAGACTCTGCATATGGTTCTATGTTGTGTTCTGCCTATGGATCGGACTTATGATCAAATTTGAACTCCGGTTTGTGCTCAGATTGGGACTTGAATTTGAGCCGTTGCTCTAATTCCAGACCAGATTATTGATCGAAGTCAAAATATGGTAGTGGCTTCAACTATGTCCCAAGTCATGAGTCTAATACAAGCCAAGGCCATATTCTAGCTCTCTTTAAAAAACGTATTGCTACCCGCTAGCTCTCAACACAAAAGAAGGGTTTGCATGATGTTCCCCTTGAATATACCAGTTTTTCTAATATCATGTATCTAAGACATCGAGACATAAGCTATTCAAGGATATGAGATTGTTCTAAAAGCAATTTGTAAAGCCTCTCCCAATTAACCATATCGCAATTATAAGGTCAGGAATTAAAATGCAACTTAAATTTTCTAAAAATAGCATAAACTATCATATGGCTCGTAAATCTTCGGAATAGCGCAAAATCATCATAATAATATAACGTGTCTCAGTTGACAGGTCGATTCGACTAAGTTAACAGGTCGGGTCAACTTAAGTGACGATGGATATCTGTGCTTTAAACATTTCAAATCAAATTAGGATTCAAATCGGGCCTTCTAAAAAGAGGCTGAATCATGTCATGATTTCTTATACACGCATTCAGTCGGATGCCCTTAAGAAGTCAAGTCGACTTTCAAGCCGCTAGCTCCTATTCAACCTGGATCTCAACCCCAACTTTAGATCAAGAAAACTAACAATGATGTGATGATTTCTGGGGTCGTGGCAGGGCGTCGTAGCCTTCTAATGAAAGTAACAACAAACATAAGGATTTTCACATTTAATTGATTGAATACAACTATGAGGTAAGTTACTCATGCTATTAAAGTCACGCTATATTTTTAATTTTATTACTTTACATAATATGCTAATGATTACTTTTAATACATCGTTACATGATTATATTGATGATATTTTCATGATATAATTAAATATAGACATATATGGATGTTATAACTATTATTTAGTTATTAAGATTTGTATATTCATAATGTTAAATATGAGCAACCTGACATTGATGCGTATCACCGATATATCACAGATATCCACTATCCGATACGAAAATTAGCCATCCGATACGATCCTGATGTCTGATATTTAGAACCTTTTAAACACATAAAATCAATATGTTCTGCCTTATGGTCAGCAAGTTGCTTGGACTGCAACTCAAATGTAAACTCTACCTAGGATAATGAATATGACTGCCACTGACTGTGGTTCTATATTAGACTCTGCATATGGTTCTATGTTGTGTTCTGCCTATGGATCGGACTTATGATCAAATTTGATCTCCGGTTTGTGCTCAGATTGGGACTTGAATTTGAGCCGTTGCTCTAATTCCAGACCAGATTATTGATCGAAGTCAAAATATGGTAGTGGCTTCAACTATGTCCCAAGTCATGAGTCTAATACAAGCCAAGGCCATATTCTAGCTCTCTTTAAAAAACGTATTGCTACCCGCTAGCTCTCAACACAAAAGAAGGGTTTGCATGATGTTCCCCTTGAATATACCAGTTTTTCTAATATCATGTATCTAAGACATCGAGACATAAGCTATTCAAGGATATGAGATTGTTCTAAAAGCAATTTGTAAAGCCTCTCCCAATTAACCATATCGCAATTATAAGGTCATGAATTAAAATGCCACTTAAATTTTCTAAAAATAGCATAAACTATCATATGGCTCGTAAATCTTCGGAATAGCGCAAAATCATCATAATAATATAACGTGTCTCAGTTGACAGGTCGATTCGACTAAGTTAACAGGTCGGGTCAACTTAAGTGACGATGGATATCTGTGATTTAAACATTTCAAATCAAATTAGGATTCAAATCGGGCCTTCTAAAAAGAGGCTGAATCATGTCATGATTTCTTATACACGCATTCAGTCGGATGCCCTTAAGAAGTCAAGTCGACTTTCAAGCCGCTAGCTCCTATTCGACCTGGATCTCAACCCCAACTTTAGATCAAGAAAACTAACAATGATGTGATGATTTCTGGGGTCGTGGCAGGGCGTCGTAGCCTTCTAATGAAAGTAACAACAAACAAAAGGATTTTCACATTTAATTGATTGAATACAACTATGAGGTAAGTTACTCATGCTATTAAAGTCACGCTATATTTTTAATTTTATTACTTTACATAATATGCTAATGATTACTTTTAATACATCGTTACATGATTATATTGATGATATTTTCATGATATAATTAAATATAGACATATATGGATGTTATAACTATTATTTAGTTATTAAGATTTGTATATTCATAATGTTCAATATGAGCAACCTGACATTGATGCGTATCACCGATATATCACAGATATCCACTATCCGATACGAAAATTAGCCATCCGATACGATCCTGATGTCTGATATTTAGAACCTTTTAAACACATAAAATCAATATGTTCTGCCTTATGGTCAGCAAGTTGCTTGGACTGCAACTCAAATGTAAACTCTACCTAGGATAATGAATATGACTGCCACTGACTGTGGTTCTATATTAGACTCTGCATATGGTTCTATGTTGTGTTCTGCCTATGGATCGGACTTATGATCAAATTTGAACTCCGGTTTGTGCTCAGATTGGGACTTGAATTTGAGCCGTTGCTCTAATTCCAGACCAGATTATTGATCGAAGTCAAAATATGGTAGTGGCTTCAACTATGTCCCAAGTCATGAGTCTAATACAAGCCAAGGCCATATTCTAGCTCTCTTTAAAAACGTATTGCTACCCGCTAGCTCTCAACACAAAAGAAGGGTTTGCATGATGTTCCCCTTGAATATACCAGTTTTTCTAATATCATGTATCTAAGACATCGAGACATAAGCTATTCAAGGATATGAGATTGTTCTAAAAGCAATTTGTAAAGCCTCTCCCAATTAACCATATCGCAATTATAAGGTCATGAATTAAAATGCCACTTAAATTTTCTAAAAATAGCATAAACTATCATATGGCTCGTAAATCTTCGGAATAGCGCAAAATCATCATAATAATATAACGTGTCTCAGTTGACAGGTCGATTCGACTAAGTTAACAGGTCGGGTCAACTTAAGTGACGATGGATATCTGTGCTTTAAACATTTCAAATCAAATTAGGATTCAAATCGGGCCTTCTAAAAAGAGGCTGAATCATGTCATGATTTCTTATACACGCATTCAGTCGGATGCCCTTAAGAAGTCAAGTCGACTTTCAAGCCGCTAGCTCCTATTCGACCTGGATCTCAACCCCAACTTTAGATCAAGAAAACTAACAATGATGTGATGAATTCTGGGGTCGTGGCAGGGCGTCGTAGCCTTCTAATGAAAGTAACAACAAACAAAAGGATTTTCACATTTAATTGATTGAATACAACTATGAGGTAAGTTACTCTTGCTATTAAAGTCACGCTATATTTTTAATTTTAGAAGACATGGACGAGTGCTCAATTTGATGATGAAGTCTACGATTAAAACAATGAATCTAGATAAATGAGGTGTTGATAGCGAGGGCTGATAGGTTCATCAAAAAAATTGAAGCATAGAAGATGGTGGAAATGATAAACTGATGAAGGCAAAGTCAAGGGGGTACTATTGATTATAATGATGCAGTAATGGCACTGTGTAAAGTCAAAGAATGCTAGGGAAAATGATAGCATTGATATCCATAGGATGTGATGTCATTGATGATGATGATGACGACGACGATAACCAAGATCACCGTCAATAATGATGGGTTTGATTTGGTCGAGGGAAATCGGCAAAAATTGAAACGAAAGAAAAGAAACCTTCTATAATAAAGTTATACCTTAAACCTATACTTATAACAAAAGAAATAAAATTATATCTAGACTCTCACATTAATTGTTAACAGGACTCAAACTCTAACAAAAATAAAATAAGATAAAAGACACTCAAAAGAAAATGCATGTTGGATATAGATCATCGCAATCTATGTTTTGATAATGATCAAACGATATGCTTAAACGATATGCTTGCACTAACATATATTATGCAGCTATATGGAAAAATATGACGTTGTGTCAAGGCTCAAATTTTAGATGACCACACCTTTGACAAGGACTAGAGCGTTAACATTAATTATTTGAGCAAATATAGTTGTATTAGTCATAACACGTGATCATAAAGCATGTGCATTCAAAATATTCATCCAAATAATTTCAACATGCTCCAAAATTGGAAATTATAGTATCCCTAAAATTTAGTTCCATCCAGATTTAGTTACCCTCTGAAATTTTAAATTAAAATTTAGTTTCTCCAGAAAATTCAGGTCCCCGCAAAAATTTTAGGTCCTCTAAAGTTTAGTTCCCACCAAATTTAGTTCCCCAAAATTTAAAATTTTAATTCCCGCAAATTTTAATCCCTTCAAATTTAGTTCCCCCAAAATTTTAGGGTTTTCCCCCAAAATTTTCACAAACCATCATCATAACTATTGATTCCTCAAATTTAAATCACAACCATCTTTCTACACTGCCTTTTGTCCTAGTCAGCAACCACATTCAAAAACAGCCCTCAATTGTATAACAGATTATTAATTCTTGATATATTTTTCTTTTATTATCGTAGATATAATGTTAAAACCTTGAAGACAAACATCCCACATGATTCTAGACTTAGAATTCTTTGTCCAATTCCAAAATCCTTTGAATTCTAATTCAAACCTTGATTTTTTATTATCTTTAGTCGACTAATAATAATCATTAGTCAACTACTATATGTGAAATCTTAAAATCAAAGCCTTAAAATCATTAGTCGACTAGCCTTTTATTGATTAACTAATACAAAACACGCTTTTCTTCAAATTGAACACACTTTTCTTCAAGTTGAACCGGTAGTTGACTACCAGAACTGGTAGTTGACTAACATATATTTGTGTTTTCTAAGCCTATCTTGCTTAGTCGACTAACAATTTTATTAGTTCACTAATGATTATTTGCTACCAATGATCATATTATCAGCTAATGTTACATTTGTGTAAATCTTGATTCTAACCATTAGTTGATTAATAGTATTAATTGACTAATACAACTCGAAATTCTTTCCTTGGTTTGAACCATTAATCAACTAATGTCCTTCCTAATCGACCAATAGCCACATTTTCTGGCTATGTGATGCGATTTGCTAGGGATTTGAAGATAAAAATGGGATTTTTATTGGAATTTCAGATCTCACAATTAAAAAGGAACACTAATACAATAATCTACTCGCTAACTAATAACTAAAAGACGATTCTTAACCTAGGGGGAAAAGCCGAAATCCTAATACAATTAATTTAAGGGATAAAATAAAATACTCTCAAATTTCGCATAAGAATTAGGGTCGGCTCAACCCCCTTTAAATAGCAAAACACCCCTTAAATGTCATTTTACCCATTTGCCCTTACTCCAATTTCCGGCCGCAACACTACTCCGCCCCGGAAAAATCCACCTTGTCCTCAAGGTGGTGCGTGAAGTGTATGGTCAGCTACTCCACGTGCAGGTGCTCCTGCTCATCGTCCACGCCGGCTTCCAGCATTATCACACTCTCTTCTCCCTCTTCTTCGTCATCCACTATCAGGATCTGAAGAGTACGATTCCCGCACCGGTGCCCAGGAGTAAACTTCTCGTCGCATTTAAAACACAGGCCCTTGGTCCGTTTGTCACGAATCTCTGCCTCTGTCATTCGTCGTGTATGTCCTCCAGGTCGGGGTTCCATCCCCTTCTCCTTGGTAGCCACTGTGCTGCCAGTGGATGTTACCCCTCCTGCGGCCCCCTTTTGTCTCCCTCCAGGGTCCGGCACTCGAAACGTAGAGCCACCACACGTCCCCCGGGCTCTTCGCTCTGTCTCCTGGTGATCCTCCACCTTCCTGGCCAGCGTCATCATCTCACGCAAACCAACGGGCTCGAACTGCCTCAGCCCCGACCACACCGTGGGCTTCATCCCCTTCATGAAACAGCCCTCCAGGGACTCCTCAGAGACTCCCCGAACTCGGTGGCAGAGCGACTCGAACTTCTTGATGTAATCACCCACGCTCCCCTCCTGCTTCAGCGAGTACAGCCTCTCGAACACGCCGCCAGCCAGACCTCCTCCAAACCGCTCTGTCAAGAGCGTCGTAAACTCAGCCCAGGTCTGATCGGTCCAACGGAACCAGCCCAACGCCTCTCCCTCCAGACAGACCCCTATCGCCCGTAGCCAATCCTCCCCTGGGACAGCGGACACCTCCAAGTACATCTCCACCCGGTACAGCCAGTCGTCTGGGTCGCCTCCCTCAAAAACAGGCACCTCCAGCTTCCTCAGACGCCTCTCGCCAGCGAATCCACCTCTCTCCTGCGGCTGGAATCCTCCCCTGTGCTGGTATCCCTGTCGCCTGTCTGGAACATACGCCTCAGCCCGCTCACGGTAGCCTCCATCTGCTCCGTGCCCCTGCCAGTCTCCCTGATGGTGCCCAAACTCTGCCTGGTGGCCTCCTGGAGGATCCTGGTACGCTCTCCAATCTCCCGTCACTCCCCCAAAGGGTGGGGGCTGAGTCGACGGGCCTCCTGCGATCTGGTGGGGCCCTCCACCCTGCTGCAATCCTCCGCCGGGTCCCCCAAAAGTCTGAAAACCTCCAAATTGCGCTCCACGAACCTCGGGTGGGGCCCCCGGGGGTCGGGGACCCTACGGAATCAACTGTCGAACGTCCTGGGGGCCAGTGGGCCCCCCCAGGGGTCGGGCGGGCCTCGGATCCCCCCTCTGGGGTCGGCCGAGGCCCCCCAGGCCGCCGCCTGGGCCGGCCGGCCCTGGAAGTGGGCCGGCGGGCCCCAGGCGGCGGCGGCAGAGTCTGCAGAGGCCGCCTGGGGGGCGGCAGGTGCGGCCGCCCCTCCCAGGGCCCTGGCGGCCTGCCGCCGCCCCCCAGGGGGTTCGCCGGCCCCCCCAGATGTATCTGGGGGGCCGGCGGCCACCCTGGGGTGTTCCGGGTGGCCGGAACTCCCCCACAAGGGTTTGTGTCGTCGCGGCGCGGCGGCGCGTGGTCTTGGTGGATCCCCCACGCGTTGTCTCCTTGGTCAAACCCTCCATCGTCGTCTAGATCCGGTCCATCTTCCAAAAAAATTGTCTTTTTACCCTTGTCCTTCGCCAAAGGTGGCTCCTTTTTGCTTGGATCCGCCTTTGGGATGAGATGAGCGGTCAAGGCCGCTATGGCCTCCGTCAATTCCGATAGTTTCCCCTCCGTCATCTCCTTCATCTCTTTCATCTTGGCCTCCGTCTTCTCTTGATTTTCCTTCATCTCCTTCCGGATCTCCGCGGCCATCTCCGCATCTTCTTTCCTTAGATCGATGAAACCCTTACTGATTTGGGCTTCAATCCTCTCAACCTTCCCTTCCAAGACTTCAATCCGCTCCGTTGCTCGCGTGTTCGCCATGGATCAACCGCTCTGATACCAATTGATGCGATTCGCTAGGGATTTGACAATAAAAAGAGGATTTTTATTGGATCTCAGATCTGAAATTATAGGAAAACCTACTACAAATCAACTACTCGCTAAATAACAACTACAATTTAAAAGGGCGACTAGCTAAGGATTAATCTAGGGGATAAACTAATAAAAAGAAAATACTCTACTTCACAACAATTTCCGGCCGCAACACTATGTCCTTTCATGATAAATGAATTGAATTAATTGCAACAATCATATTTTTGAACGTTTATGAACGCTGGAATCAACATCTGATTTATATATAAATATCTATATATAAATATTGAGTCCTCTCATGTTCATACAACTTTGTATTTCGTAAAATATTATTTTCATCTTCTTTCTAAGCCAAAAACAACAGAATTCAAGTCCTACAATTCTATTCTTTCAAGTTATTACCTTATAGAAAAAAAATTTCTTCTCCTTAGCCATCATTAGATCCACATGCACGTGAATTCAAAGTTATAAGAGACTTTGTACTCTTTATTCTGCAAGTTTCTCCTCAGATGTTAAAAGGGAAAATTTTGTTCTCTGATTTTGAGAGTGTTTTAGTCTCAAGGTGTTGAGACATTGTTGTGAAGTTATAAGAGACTTTGTACTCTTTATTCTGCAAGTTTCTCCTCATATGTTAAAAGAGAGAAGTTTGTTCTCTGCTTTTGAGAGTGTTTTAGTCTCAAGATGTTGAGACAGTGTTGTGCAATTGACACAGAATATTTGCAAGGTGATAGTGTAAAACTCAAACAGGAAGGCTTGGGGAATGGAATAATAGAAAACCAAATCAGGATAAATCCATTTGTGTTTGTGATTGATCTTGGCTGGTTTGCTTTGTATCCATCTTTTTACATTGCAGTATCATTTATTATTTTCTGTTGTCATTATATCATTATACTGTAATTTGGTTGTGTTATTTCTTTACCGTAATCGTTATTGTCTAGTATATAAGAATCCATGTCTAAGGATCCAACAATTAGTATCAGATCACGTGAAGGATGGCAATAACTTATATATCATCGCAATTTCTCGAAAGCCACTTCACAATAAGACCACCCTTGTTTGACAGTTCCTACTACAGTTACAGTTACGGAAAGAAATGATGATGTTGATGTATATATTTAGTATATCAATTGCAAACTGTGGAACATCGTAGAAACATCTTACAGCAAACCAATTACTCCGTACTATCAATTAACAGAAGCATGGATAGCATCAGCAACACTTGACTACAAGACCATAAATGAGTTATTTTATGTTATAGACACCAATAAATTCCAACTTAGGTTTATGTCAATATCAACACATCAACTTTGGCAAACCATTGAGGTAACACACGAAGTAACAAGTCAAGCAATCTAAAATGCATATACATACTTATAGGTTCAAGTTATTCAAAATGAAAGACAAAGAAATGATTTTAGATATATACATGTGCTTCACCGACATTACCAATTCCCTCATAGCATTGGAAAAGAGTAATCTATTATGATCCGAAAGATGTTTCGTACCTTACTCCAGAATGGAAGAAGAAGACAACGGCAATTAAACCGGTGAATGATCTACCTACCTTAATTATGATGGACTTGATCGGAAACATAATGGCGTATGAAGTACAATTGGAGGATAGGAGATAAGAAGTCCCAAAAAAACAAATTTTCCCATTCCATTCTTCTTCCGACATCGAAGACTCGAACGAAGAAGAAGATGAAACAGATATTCTTGCAAGGAAATTTAAGAAATTCCTTATGTTCAAGTATATGTCAAATAATATTAAAGGTAGTAATAACTTGCCTTCTTGATTTAATTAATAAAGGTTAGGACATTTAAAGAAAGATTACCTTCTATTGAAGTCAAAAAAGCGTAAATTTTAGCTTCAATAAGATTCAAAGAAAGAAGAAAAAGACGTTAGTCACCATGTGGGATGATTCCAATTCATCTTCTAATAAAGAAGAGACCAATAAGAGATTGTGCACATTTACTTCATGGCACATAAAGTCGAGATAACATCTAACCTAGAAATTGATGAGTTAATAACTGCTTCTAATGATTTATATAGTAGGTTTAAGAAACTTAATAGTACATATAAAAATCATTAAAAACTGAACATGATTTGTTAATCAACGAACATGATGTATATTTATCAAAGTGTTCTAAATTAGATGGTGTACTTCAGAATAATGAGAAAGAAATTGAAGAGAATAATAACATAAAAAAAGTAAATGTTTACTTAATAAGGAATGTGATGCATTAAGCATTAGAATCATAAAAACTTAATAAAAAATTTTCTTCAATTAAATTAAAATATGATGATATAGCTAAGGATGTAACTAAGTTGATCAAAGAAAAAGAAGACTTGACTAAGTTACTTTCATATCCGCATACTTCAACCAACAAATTTATTTTAAAAATATAATAAATCAAATAATATGCATTCATCGTCTTAAGTTAACCATGTTTCATCAAATAAGCAAATACATGTTAACAATATGGTTGCATCTCATAAGAATATGAATGTTCATTATGCTACTTCATCAAAAAATTTACACTCTAAACTTTTCAAAAAAAATCACACATATATATAGAATATGGGTATCGTATGATAATGGAAGCATCTCCTCATATACCAAGACACAAAAAGTGGGGTGGTACAACAAGTACAAGCCCATGTGGGTTTGTACCACCCCACTTTTTGTGTATTGTATATGAGGAGATGCCTCACATGTCATACGATACCCATTATTCTCATATATGTGTGTGTCTAATAGACATGCCACTCACATGAAGAATAAAAAAATGAACGCTTATGAATCACATAGATTGCATCTTGATCATCACTTTATCATCACTTTGATAAATCAGGTATGAAAAAGAATGTTAAATCGTATATGATTTATGTGTGGATTCTAAAATATTCTGTGAATATGACAAATATGCATATGTTTTTATGAAAAATATGCATAATTGTAAAAATTATTCTTATATGCATTCTGGGAAGTCAAATCATTCTTATATGCATTCTGGGAAGTCAAATCATAAGGATTTTGGTTCTTAATAACTAGCCCAAGGATCAAATATAAAATAAGTACTAAACCTTCATATTTATCTTTTATGTACTCAGAAATGTAATAGGTGGAAAGCATACAGACATTACTTTATGCGAAAAAAATATCAGATTGATGTGATTCCTTTTTGATGATATCAAAGGGCGAGAAATGTTATAGGAAGCATCAATCCAATGGAAGTTCGCTACTTAATTTTGAATGTTTTTATTCTGATTTATATTCTGTGTGTGTTTTTTCATCATCAAAACGAATGAGAATATTGGATATTTGATTACCCTAATATATATTGTGATAATGGTCAAATAACATGCTTACACTAACATGTATTATATAGCTATACTAACATGTATTATATAGCTATACAGATGAAAGGACAATGTGTCAAGGCTCAAGATTTGGAATGACAACATCTTTGATAAGGACTTAATTGTTACCAATACATCATTTGAGTAAATATTATTGTATTATTAATTCTTGATGTATTTTCTTTCCTTATCATAGATATAATGTTCAAGTCTTGAGTCACACTCACACGTGTGAATAGAATTCTAGGCTTAAAATCTTTATCCAACTCTTTAATTCAAAAATCCTTTGAATTCTAGTCAAAACATTGATTTTCTAGTGTAAGTAGTCAACTAACGATATTTATTAATCGACTGACACGTTTTAGATCTTAAACACAAAACCTTAAAATAATTAGTCGACCAGCCCTTTATTAATCGACTGATACAAAATAACATTTTTCTTCAAATCGAACCGTAATAACTAACAAAACAAATAGTTGATTGATACAGAGTCTTATGCCTTATCTTGATTAGTCGACTAACGATTTTACTAGTCGACTAATGATCATTTGTGTACGTTTCATTTTTGGCCATTAATCGATCAATGACCATACTAATTGACAAATGACAAATTTGCATAAATCCCGATTCTTGTCATTATTCGAAAAATGGTTCTTTTAGTCAACTTATAAGGATAAAAATTCCTTCTTCGGCTTGAACAATTAGTCGACTAATGCTCTTCCTAGTCACCTAATAGTCATGTTTTCTAAATATGTACTTTCATAATTTATCTGTACAGTCATATTTTGAACGTTTCTGAACATTGAAATCGATCTCTCTATATATGGACTAAAAATTGCGCTTGACCGGAGGGCCCGGAGGCAATCGTCGCACGGGCGCAAAGGCGGATAGAAGCGGGGCCATAGCGAAAAAAAGTGTGGATGTGTGTGTTAGATTCGGCGGCCCCCTTCCCGCAACCCCCGCGCGCATTGAGAGCCGGCCTTCCTTAGGAGTGTTTTCGTCCCTTCCTTTCTCTAATTAATTATAATGGCATATTTGTAATTAGATTAGAGGGGTGTTTTCTATTAAATTAGGGCTAGCCGTCATTGATGTTTTTATGCTTATTTTGATAATTGAGAGAGATTCTTCGAGAGTTCTTCGAGGGACATTAGGAGAGTGCGGACGTTCTTGCTTACCGACGTCTTGGGAGGGTCGTTGTCCCTTTATTGTAGCCAAAAGTTATCTTTATTCACTGTTTTAATCAAGTTTAGTTCAGATTTGGGGTGACTCCTATCAATTTTGGTATCAGAGTACGTGACGATCCATGCAACTTTGACAAGATCGTAAGACAAAATTGAGTCTTTGGAGGCAAAATTTACAAGCGAGATCGACGGGATCAAGAAATCGTTGGCGGAATCCATGGCAAAGTTGACGGCTTCCATCAACCAATTAATGGCGAATCAAGCGAAGCACGAAGAGCAATTTGCGCAATTGATCTTCCAATTGCCAGCGAAAAACAAAGGAGATGGGAACCCTAAATCGGCGGAAAAGGTGCCACCTTTAGTCAAGGAGAAGGAGAAAGTTGAGATTTTTACGCGAAAAACGTCTATGTGGAGGAGGAATTCATCGAGGATGATGAAGGGGAGACGTGGAAGGTCAATTATCGGGAGGAAGTGCGGCAGAAAGCTGTGGTAGCACAAAGGGAGGGCGGCGGCCCTAGCCAACCCCCCATGAGGCGCGGAAACAATCGGGGGGGCCGCAGGATGCCTCCCTGGCTCCCGCCGCCACCCAGGATCACCGCAGGGGAGGCAGCGGCCTCCCCTGGGTTCACCCAAGGGCAGCGAAGGCCTCAGGGGGGCCGGCGAACCCCCCGACCCACAGGCGGGGTGCTGGGGCCCCCGGGAGCACAAGGCGGGGCTGACGGGCCCACCTGTGACAGGGCGCGGGCTCCCAGGCCACAGAGGGCCTGGGAGGGACAGGGGAGGTGAATTTCAGCGATGGGGTGCTTTCAGTGTTTCCACGACGACCAGCCCCAGCGAGAGGTGCCGACGCATGATTTTGGGAGGATTTGGACCCCATGGAATTTCAGGAATACAGATACTACAGCGAAGGATATCGGAACCCTCCCGATCCTCGATTTGACGATGATAGGTGGCAGCCTCCACGACACCACCAGGAGGGACACACAGTAGACGGGTGAGGAGGTTACAGAGACTTCCAGGAAAGGCCAGATGACAGGTTTGGAGGCGACGAATGGGGTGGATACGGGGACCGAGGAGGAGGCCTCCATGGGGTTACGAGCAACACCAAGAGCGATGGCAGCACTACCACCAGCCGAGGCATGGTGGAGGACGCGGTGATCAGGTGGGATACAATATGGACAGACTGCGGAAGTTGAAGATGTCCGTATTCGATGGAGTGGACCCGGTGTCGTGCATCTACAGAGCGGAGAGATTCTTTGGAGTTTCTTGCATGACGGAGGAGCAAAAGCTGGAGGCAGCAGGTATCTGTCTGGATGGGAATGCACTCGCCGGATTTCAGTGGAAGGATATGAGGCGTCCTTTTCGCTCGTGAGAGGAGATGAGGGACAGATGGTGGAGAGGTTTAGGGATCTCCATCTGGGAAACGTATGGGAGCAGCTGCTATCACTCAGGCAGGAGGGCACCGTGAGGGATTATCTATAGAGGTTTGAGGCCCTATCAAGACAGGTGCACGGGGTGTCAGACGAGACAATGGAGAGCACCTTCGTGAAGTGGCTGAAGGCCATGTTTCGAGCAGCGGTTTGCATGCAGAAGCCTCAGAGCTTGATGGAGGCCATGGAGTACGCTGAGATGGCAGAGGACTAGCAGATGGAGGGAGAAATGCAAGAGGTGGTTGAAGTAGACCAGTTTTGCGGAGTGTCCCGACCACGACAGGAGAATAGAAGTCAACTACAGGGACGATCAAGCGAGTATTGATAAGACTGGGGAGCAGAGCAACTCACCGCCAGCGGGGGGGTCAGTTTAGGAGGATGACGGACGTCGAGATGAGGGAGAAGAGGCAGAAGGGGCTCTGTTTCAGATGCGATGTGAGGTTCATCCCAGGAGACCAATATGGGATCTGCAAGCTGCAAGTGCTGATAGCGTGGGGCAGACGTGGAGGATGACGTGGAGGATAAAGAGGTCGGAGTGAAAGACGACTCCCTCCTGGAGTAACACCGCCAGAAGCCTTATGCACCACCTTGAGGACAATGTGGATTTTTGGGAGCGGAGTAATGTTAGATTCAGCAGCCCCCTTCTCGCAACCCACGCGCGCATTAAGAGCCGGCCTTCCTTAGGGGCGTTTTCGTCCCTTCCTTTCTCTAATTAATTTCAATGGCATATTTGTAATTAAATTAGAGGGGGTTTTTCTATTAGGCTAGCCATCATTGATGTTTTAATGCTTATTTTGATAATTGAGAGAGATTCTTCGAGAGTTCTTCGAGGGACATTAGGAGAGTGCGGACGTCCTCGCTTACCGGCGGCTTGGGAGGGTGTTTGCCCCTTTATTGTAGCCAAAAGTTATCTTTATTGTTTTAATCAAGTTTAGTTCAGATTTGGGGTGAATCCTATCATTGTGTAAGGAGCGTCGAGGGCAAAAAGAGGAAAAGAAGGGACTACAGCTCAAAAAATCCCCAAAACCCCACCCTAAACCCAAGCCCAAAACACCACTCACCCCATGTGGGGCCCCATCGAGATGAGGTGGTGCACCCATGGCTAATCGTTTGTCACAGTCAAATTGTGACTGGAACAAAGGCTCGCAATTGTATGAAGAACTAGAAATAACTCGTGCACACTGTGCACGGAGTCAAAAAACCCCCCACGAACAAGATGTGGTGCACACGTGCAAACGAAAAGAAGTGAGAAGTGTGGGTATATGTGTCGGTATTGTCGGGGGGCAAAGGATAAATGCAAAAACCTTGGGGCTTACAGTGCAAAAATTCACTAGTGCAAAAATGTAAGTAAGTGAGCTTGGTGGTGATTTGGGGATGAGGAGGGAAGGGCAACAATGTAAATAAGTGAGTGGATGGGGGGTTTGGTCCTAGATGGCATCCCATGTGGCGATGTGACATTACCACATGGGACAAACATACCACCTAAGACAAACCTCCTCTATTGTATAATAGATTGAGTCCTATGATGCTCATACAACTTGTCATTTTGTAAAAGTTTATTATCATCTTCTTTCTAAGCCATGAAGAAGAGAATTACTATCCTACAATTCTGTTCTTCCAAGTTCATATATTATAGAATAAAATTCTTTTAGCCATCATCAGATCCATATACACGTGAATTCAATGTTATAAGAAATTTTGTTCGCTTTATTCTTTAAGTTTTCTTTTGAGTGTTGAGAGAAGAAAGATTTGCTCTCTGGTTTAAAGAGTTTCAGTATCAATGTGTTGAAACTGGGTTGCACAATTGGTAAAAAATACTATAGTATTACTCTTGTGGGTTTGCAAGAAGGATATAGTGGAAATCTTAGGCGGAAAGGCTTGGGAACTGGAGTATGTCTGGAGGACTGTATCAAGATAAATCTTTATGTGTTTGCAATTATGTGTTTGCAATTGAACTTGACTGATTTATTTAGTCTACATCTCTTTACATTACAGTATTATATATTATATTCCGCTATCTATTATTATACTACAATTTGATTGTTTTTTGGTGAAAACAATTTGATTGTTTTACATTGCACGAATCGTTATTGTCTAGTGTATAAGAATCCATCACCAAGAATCCAACTCAAAGAGCTAAAACAAAAGGGGCTCAATAAAAGACATACAATAGGACTCAAAAACTAAAAATCTAAATCGACTACATCTCTTTAACAAAATCATCAACATACTACTAACTTTTTTTTCCTTCGTTGAACATAAGTCATCACTGGAGTAGGTTGCCCCAATTTCCAAAAAAATTTGCATGTGCATAATATTTGTTCCGCATCATGGATAATCAGGAACATAGCGGCTTTCTCCTCTAGCATCTAGAATGGAATAAACATAATGACCGCACCCCTTGCAATTCAACATGATAACGGACTAAAACTGAGAATTTGATTCATTGCTCATTGGTTTAATCTTAACTAATGAATCAATGCGACTTTAAAGTCCAATATTCGTTGGTTTAATTCTATTTATTTCTAGACCCTTACTTTCCACATTTCCTGTGGAATACAGCATACCAAACAACACAATCTTTAACCATCAAACCAATTTCTACTCCATTAATAGGTGTTGCTTCAGAGGCCATCTATTTTACCCCTAGAACTTTATACAACATAACCATCACACTAATATATCCTTCTGAATCAATGAATCACAAATCTAATGAGAGATTGATTCCCTGTTTTTCCTGCTGCAATGGCCTCGACCCTCTCCATTTGGCCCTGCAGAGGGTTCGGCCCACTGTTTTGACCAATGTGGGTCTTCGACCCAGCTCCGCTCCTTTGAGGGCTTACGGTTTGTTCTTCTCCTTGTAGCCGTGACATGAGAATTCCCAAATCTGATCCCAGATGGCATATTATTGCTCTTTTTTAAATAATTTCAGTTTTAAATAAATTTTCAGTTTTAATTTCAAATTACGTGATTGAATCGAAAACTTTTTTCTTGATGGATTAAGATCAATACTTGGCACTGTCCCTTAATTGATTGTGTAGTTACTTGTTATAGCATGTGATGACCGGAACAACTTTATTTGACATCAATAATATGCATAGTTAGGTTGGGGCTATGCTTGGACAGGTAATTGCTCTCATGTGACATGGTGTTAGACTTGTTGGAAATTGATATTTGAACCTTAAAATGTTAGAAACATGAATTTGAGATGAGTAATGATGCATAGAACCCCCTTACTACCTACATTACAAACAATATGACAAGTTGACAATAGTTACAATCCCTAAACAACGCACTTTGACACTAAACTGAATATAGTAAACAATTTTACTCAGACTCAATGGGGTTTTGAACCAACTTGTATTAGAGGGAGTGCGGGAGCGACTGGAGCAGTACTTTTGACCGTATTGGTTGGATCCAATCATGGATATGTTACCCGACCGGGTCCCATTTATGTATCTATTTAGACCCGTCGAAAGGATCCAGAGTCCCCCAACATGTATATGTTTATGTTTGGACTCGGTCTAGATGAGTGCCCCCAAGGTACAAGGTGGACTTTTTGATTGCATATCGTACTCCCGAATATGAGTTACATCCTAGGATTCGGTATAACTGTTACATTCATATGAAATAGAAACCTTTACAACACAATAATAAATTGTAAACTTGTTATACATGTCTATTATATAGTCTTGTTACACTGTGACTTTACATATTACCTTAAGTCTTACTTCAGTTACACTCTTTTATTCTTTTTTAAAATTTTGAAATAATTGAATTAGATGTAATCTGCTCTCAGTTAGCAATGCTACTGTTTTTGTTGTTCTTATATTATCTGCTGATTAGGTACGAAGAGGTTCCAATGTACGATGACAAGCGTCAGTCTGTACTGTGCAATACATAGAGTTCTGAGACAATTTATACAAGTATGTATGTTGGTACATTTTTGCTTTCTCTTATATTGTTTTTATTAATAATTTGCAGGACCTACTTTGCATGTATAACTGTCACGTTTTCTGAAAATGAGTCATGACATGTTTTTGTGATGGCACATGCAGGTCCCCGATAACTACCTCGTGAATAGTATATGTTGAAGAGGATGTAGCGTAAAATATACCCGTATCAACTTATGTTACCCTTGGAATGCAGGATGTCTAGTCTACGCTCGCTGAGGACGTGCAGATGGAGGCTTCTTCTTCTTTGAACTCTTATAATTTTGCATAGACATTTGTGTTCCACCCATTTCTACCTATTGCTTGTATCTTAATACTCAACTCTACGCTACCTTCCTTCATCAACAATCAGAAAAATCTATTGTTGATTGAATTATTTATTTCTTTCATCGCCATCGCATTTCCTTCGGATTGTGACAATCTTATCATCATCCTTAACAAACTCTCTCATTATCTGGCATCTTAGTTTTTGAAATTTCGAGGACGAAATTTATTGTAAGGGGTGTACAATGTAAAGACCTGTATTTTTTAGTACAATATTTCTAATAATGTATTTATATTCAATTTCTTTACAATTATTATTCTCGTTTTTTTCCTCTAACCCTTTTTCTTTTCACCCAGATCCAAACCCTAACCTAAGCCCAATTCTTTCTTTTTATTCTTCCTTTCTCTCAAGCCCACGCCCACTTCTTTTCTCCTTCTTTCTTTCCTCCTTATCTTTCTCCTCCTTTTCTTCTTGGCCTAGCTCAGTGGCACACCCTTCTTTTTCTTTATTTTCCATATTTCCTTCTTTTTCTCTTAGCCCGGCCCATGGCCCGCCAGCACCTTTATTCTTTCTTTTTCTTTTCATTCTTCTTTTCTTTCCTTTCTTCCTTTCTTTACTTTCTTTCCTTCCTTTCTAGGCCAAGCCCACTCAAGCCCATTATTCATTATCAATTAACTTAATTGCAACCTAACCCTACTCCCCTCAAATCCTCAGCCGCCCTCTTCCATCAACGCACACACTCTTCCATCAACGCACACACGAAGCTGCCACCGCTCTCTGCGTTCTCATGGATTTTACACTTGCGAAAAATTATTTTTCTCCTCAAAACTCAGATTTTCGATGTCTTCGGATTTGGGTGTTTTCGTTCTCTTTTTAGAGCTCGATTCTTTTCAAAGATTTCATATTCTCATGGATCCAGTAATCGCAGCCGTAGATTGGCAAGATGGTAGGGTTTGATCGGAATTCTCGGGGGGGTTTGGCCTTCCCTCTCAGTGCACGATAGATCTACTCTATTGAAGATTATTTTTGGGAAATTTCAGAAATTTGAGTAATGAAATCTTTAGTAGTTTAATTGAGCATGAAATTCCTTTTGTTGTGATCTTAAACTTGAGTATGGGAGATGCTGATTATGGATTTTGTTTGAGGGGATTATGATACGATCCGGTAGATCGTATAAGCAAATCAATAAATTTAAAAGTGGAAAATGGAAAAGGTGGACTTTTTATAGAATAGAAATGCGAAGAACTACAAATAAAGTGGGTTTCTTTCGAGACGAACCCTATCTCCTAGCTTTGAATGTCGGATCAAAATCTAAGAACCTTCTCTACGATGCCTACCAAGTTTTTTCACAAATCAATCATGAAAATAAAAGAAGACGGCTAGCCCTAATTTATAGAAAAGAGGGGATTTACTAATCTAGTCTGAAAAGACTAGAATACCCCTAGAGCCACTAAACCCACTATGTGATGACCCCGCACCTCCTACACCTCACATAAGTCACGATAGGTGGTCCTGCATCCTCGGTAGACGATGGGGTGGGTGCGTCTACATCAATACCCCCCTAAATGAGTCATCTTGTCCTCAAGGTGGAAATTTGAGTACTGCTCCCGGACCACGTCATATGCCTCCCACGTAGCGTCACAGTCGGGTAGGCCCACCCAGTAGATCAGCACCTCCCTTCGTCGACCCGGTCCCTAACGAACTGCCCGCACATCCAGAGGCTCCAACAGTACCTACATGTCCTCAGTAAGTGTATGTGGCAGAGTAGACGAGGCTGACTGGTCCCCAATCGTCCTCCGAAGCTGCGACACATGGAACACCGGATGTATCGTAGAAGACGGTGGCAGGCGCAACCTGTATGCCACCTGCCCAATCTTGGCCGCGATCTGGTAGGGGCCGTAGAAGCGAACTGCTAGCTTCTCATTCTGCCTCCGAGCTAATGTCTTCTGCCTGTAGGGTCGCAGCTTGAGATATACCATATCTCTCTCCTGAAAGTAGACGTCCCGCCGATGGCCATCTGCCCGGGCCTTCATCACCTGCTGAGCCCTCAAAAGATGTCTCCGCAGCTCCTCCAACATAGCATCCCTCTCTCCCATATAAGCATCCACCTGCGACACCGGCGTCTGTCTGTCGCCGAAGCGAGGCAAGGACGGTGGATCTCGCCCGTAGAGGATCCTGAATAGGGTCGTCCCCGCTGTAGAGTGGTACGATGTGTTGTACCAATGCTTCGCCCACGCCAACCACATGTGCCACCGTCGAGACGTCTCCGAAGTGAAGCACCGCAGATAAGTCTCTATAGAGCGGTTCACCACCTCCGTCTGGCCATCCGTTTGTGGGTGGTAGGCCGTACTCCTCTTAAGGACCGTACCATGTATCCTGAAGAGCTCCCGCCAAAACCCGCTCATGAAAACCTTGTCCCTGTCGGACACTATGGACGCCGGTACCCCGTGCAAGCGTATCACCTCCTGAGTGAACGCTGTAACACCGAGACTGTGGTATAGGGATGCATCATTGGTATGAAATGGGCATACTTACTCAATCGGTCTACTACGACGAAGATCACTGTATATCCCTCTGAACGTGGCAACCCGTCAAGGAAGTCCATCGTGACCTCCTCCCAGACCCTCTCCGGCAACTCTAACGGCTGTAACAGCCCTGCTGGTGCCATGGCCATATACTTGTGACGCTGGCAGACGTCACAAGCTGCTACTAACTGGGCAACACTCCTCCGCATCCCGGGCCAGTACACCTCTCTAGCCATCCTCTGGTACGTCTGTTGTGCACCCGAATGGCCTCCAGTCACCGAGCCATGGAACTCCAGAAACCGGACCGGTATAAATACTGAGGCCCGCGGTAGCACCAACCTCCCCTGGTAAAGCAGTCTGTGCCCTTGCAAGGAATACCCTGTCGGCCCCTCCTTTCCCTGGCGCAGCAACTCGCGGATCTGCCCCAACTCATCGTCACTCTCCGCCTCCTGTAACATGGGCTCCCAGTCCAGCCACATCGGTCGCGACAGAGCCCTCAAGTCCACGCTCTCCTCCCGCCGAGACAAGACATCAGCAACCTTGTTCTCCAACCCCGGCCTGTACTCGATGTCAAATTGGTACCCCACCAACTTGGACAACCAACGATGATGCTCCTCAGTAATCAACCGCTGCTCTAAAAGGTACTTGAGGCTCCGATGATCCGTCCTAACCACGAACTCCCTCCCCAACAAATAGGGCCGCCACTTCATCACCGCGAAGACAATGGTCATCAGCTCTCTCATATACCGACTTCAGCTGTGCTCTAGCAGACAGCACCTGACTGAAATAGGCTATGGACCGTACCTCCTGCATAAGCACCGCCCCCAATCCATATCCCGACGCTTCAGTCTCCACCACAAAGAATATGTTGAAGTCTGGTAAAGCAAGCACTGGCGCCGTCGTCATCGCCATCTTCAAGGCCTCAAAAGCCTTGGTGGCCTCCTCCCCCCAATGGAATCCGTCCTTCTTGAGCTGTTCAGTAAGGGGCCAGGCTATGGTGCTGTACCCCTTAACGAACTTTCGGTAGTAGCCCGTCAGACCCAAAAATCCACGAAGAGCTCACAGTGTAGTAGGCATCGGCCAATCCAACATAGCCGCTATCTTTGACCTATCGGCCGCCACCCCCCTCCGGCGAAACAATATGCCCCAGGTACTCGATCCATGACTGACCGAAGCTGCACTTCTTCCGGTTGGTGAACAACTGATGCGCCATCAACTCCCGAAAGACCATCTCCAAGTGGTCCAAATGCTCCACCATGCTCCTGCTGTAGACGAGGATATCGTCAAAGAAAACGAGAATGAACCTCCGCAGGAAGGGCTGGAAGACCTTGTTCATCAAGGCCTGGAAAGTCGAAGGAGCATTCGTCAAGCTGAACGGCATGACTCGGAACTCGTAGTGCCCCTCGTGGGTGCGGAAGGCAGTCTTCGGCACATCCTCTGGCCGCATCAGGATCTGGTGGTACCCTGCCCTCAAGTCGATCTTCGAAAAGATCGCCGCCCCATCTAGCTCGTCCAGCAGCTCGTCGATTACTGGAATGGGAAACTTGTCAGCAACAGTTTCCTTATTTAGCGCCCGGTAATCGACGCAGAATCTCCAACTCCAGTCCTTCTTCTTAACCAGCAAAACTGGGCTCGAAAAAGGACTCACACTTGGCTGGATTACCCCAGCCTGCAACATCTCTCACACCATCCGCTCAATCTCGTCCTTCTGTACGTGCGGGTGCCGATACGGTCGCACACTCATCGGAGCTGCTCCATCACGCAATACAATTGTGTGCTCGTGTCCTCTGAACGGTGGCAGCCCCTGCGGGTCCTGAAAGACCTCTTGGTACTGCTCTAGCACCTGCTCAACCTCCACTGTGGTCTCATCCCACTGCTGCTCCCCCTCAACTGTCATCCCCTGATACTCCACCAGGAACCCCTCTCCCTCGTCCCGCAACGCCTGAGTGATGGCCTTGAAGGCCACTAATGAAAAACAAAGGGTCGGGTCCCCTGTCAGCACGACAGTCCGCTCCCCATCCTGTAACTCCATCCTCAGAAGCTTCCAGTTCACCTTCATCTCCCCCAACTTCTTCAGCCACTGCACCCCAGTATGATATCCGTGTTGCCCAACTCCAATGGCAAGAAGTCCTCCACTACATGTATGCCCTGCAATGTCAGGCACACCCCCTTGCACAGCCCCTTACTTTCCTTCATCTTTCCCATCGTTAGGGCTTGTATCATTGTCATCATCGTCGACATTGCCTCCTTCAGATCTGAATTCGATCCCTTCAATTCTTGGAGATCACGACCTTGTTGCACGGCGTCCTTCCTCATGCCCCGGAGTTCTATCTGGATGTCCTCTTGTGAATGGGCGTGATCCTTGATGGAATCCCCCACCGTTTTCTTCAATCCCACGAACCGTTCTTCGCTCTCACGATTGAGATCCTCCCAAAGCCCTTGAATCTTCTCATCAATCAAATCTGCATTCGATATAGTACTTGTCGTCATCGGATCTCACCGCTCTGATACCAATTTGATACGATCCGATAGATCGTATAAGCAAATCAATAAATTTAAAAGTGGAAAAATGGAAAAGGTGACTTTTTATAGAATAGAAATGCGAAGAACTACAAATAAAGTGGGTTTTCTTTCGAGACAAAACCATATCTCCTAGTTTTGAATGTCGGATCAAAGCCTAAGAACCTTCTCTACAATGCCTAACAAGTTTCTTCACAAATCAAGCATGAAAATAAAAGAAGACGACTAACCCTAATTTATAGAAAAGATGGGATTTACTAATCTAGTCTGAAAAGACTAGAATATACGTGATGATCCCGCGCCTCCTACGCCTCACGTAAGTCACGATAGGTGGCCCCGCATCCTCGGTAGACGGTGGGGTGGGTGCGTCCGCATCAGATTATTTCCATATGAATTTGAGGCCTTACAGCCAAATTGTTGAGCTTTGTGACGACCCCCACCGCTGCCATTTACTTCTCTGTTGGGTTGTTTGGGCTAGGACCTCTGCCCCTCGAGTTGGCTCGGATGTAGGGTTTTGCACTTTGTGTTTATTGGCTCTGTTGGGGCCTTCAGCTCTCCCCTGTTCTTGCTGTTGGGGCCTTCGGCACCCTTGTTTACCTGCTGCTAGCCTTTGGCTCCCCTGTTATTGTTGTTGAGGTCTTCGGCTCCTCTATTGTTGGATGTTGGGGACTTCGACTTCCTCTATACCTTGTTGTTGGACTCCGGCTACCCTTGTTTAACCATGCGGTGGGCCAGCCTCTGTTTTTCTTGTTGCATTGGGCTCGGCCCCTTGTTTTTCTGATACACTGACCTCGGCCCTCTCCCTTTGGCCCTGCGGTGGGTTTGGCCCACTGTTTTAACACATGTGGGTCTTCAGCCCAGTTCTGGTCCTTTGTAGGCTTTCGGTTTGTTTTTCTCCTTACAGCCGCAACATGGGCGACATGAGAATTCTCAAATCTGATCCCAAATGGCTTATTATTGCTCTTGTATAAATAATTTCAGTTTTAAATAAATTTCCAGTTTTAATTTCAAATTACGTGATAGAATCAGAAATTGTTTTCTTGATGGATTGAGATCAATTTGACAATATCCCTTAATGGATTGTGGAATTACTTGTTATAGCATGCGATGACTAGAACAACTTTATTTGACATCAATAATTTGCAGTTAGGTTGGGGGTATGCTTCAATTGTGACATTGTATTAAACCGATAATTGCTCTCATATGTGACAGTTTTGGACTTACTGGAAATTGATACTTGAATCTGGAAATGTTGGAAACATGGATTTGAGATGAGTAAGGACACTAAACTAAAAATATTAAACAATTTTACACTTGACATTCAGACTCATTGGGCTTTTAAGGTAACTCATATAGAGGGAATGCGTGAGCAACTGGAGTCATACTTTTGACCGTATTAATTGGATCCTAATATGAATTTATTACCCGACCGGGTCCCATTCACGTATCTATTTAGACCTGTTGGAGGTATCCAGAGTCACATACATATATCTGTTTAGGCTTGACCCGTGTAAGCGCCCATATGGTACAAGGTGGTCTTCTTGGTTACATATCGTACTTCCCAGTATGAATCACGGCTGTTACTATCACAAGTAATAAAAACCTTTACAACACAATAATAAATTGTAAACTCGTTATACAACCCTATTCTATAGTCTTGTTGCACTATGACTTTACATGTTACCTTACAGTCTTACTTCAGTTACACTTTTAAATACCGTCTTTAAAATTCCGAAATAATTGAATTAAATGTAATCTACTTTAAGCTAGCAGTGCTATTGTTTTTGTTTTTGTTCCATTTGGTTCTGATTAGGAGTACAATGAGGTTCAAGTGTACGAGGACAAGCTTTAGTCATTACTCTGCAGTACAGTACACAGAATTCTGAGACAATTTACACAAGTATGTATGTTGGTACATTTTTGCTTTCTCCTATGTTGTTTTCACTCATAACTTACATGAAAACTGTCACATTTTCAGGAAGCGGTGTGTGACAGATTGTTTCCCATAAGCATGGAATCCCTCTCTATTTGCATGTACAATTCCGTCTGCAATATTCATAATGGTAATTTTCCCATGCATTAGAGCAATTATCATATAACATACAGTGACTAGTTTCCGTGATGTTTGAAACCTCATCCTTAATGTTTCTTTTTTGCCTGAAAGTAAATTCTTCTTTTTCCGTTTGCTATTGTTTGTTAGTTGGGCTGAAATCTATTTCCAATCGCAAATCTATTTCACATATTGAGTAACATTAGACTACATAAATGTGTGCCAAGACTATCATATGCTAGTTACACACACAGCTTAAGCAAGTAGAACAATGAAAGAAGAGACAAATTTAAATCACATATACCCTGAAATTATTATTTGTTTTTAATTTAAACTACAATGTGACGGGGCAAAGCTAGTTCTTACTTATTGATGTCTAATAGCTGCAGACTCAAAGGACATAATTTGATCCCGGTAAAATTTTTTTAATTATATATGCATTGTTTCCTCCTTTCACATTAATATGCCAGATGAGAATGCACTAGAATATACATTACTTGGACAATACCTTAGCATTGTAACTCTGCAGGCCCACAACTGGAGAGATTACACGAGTGAGGTCACCAGCCATAGTAGAGGAAGCACTTTGATGAATAAAATGGCCAAGGGAATGGTAAGTTAAAAATGCAGCACGAAAGTTGCCTTCAGGTATACGATAAATAGGATACCATGCCACGGCATACCTGAAATTTTAACTTCCAGTTTTAATACATATAAAATTATGGAGAAACTCTCTAGAAAAAAAACACATATATTACAATGCTAATGTGCTAAAAATAGCGATGGCAATGATCAAAAAACTGAAATGAAAAAACAAACCATGAGGCAGGATGAAGATCATGCAGACTCAAGCATTCCAGCTTCAATGGATCTCCATATATTTGGTTATTAGATAATTGATCACCATTAACCAGCTCTTTTATCCTGACATTAATCATTGAAAATTTTAGTAGAAATGCCTGGAGATCATTAAATTATACAGGTTCAGAATGCACGACTTGTGAGACCTGAAGCAGCAGATCAGCAAGTAATATTCAAAAACACAATAAAAGGTGGCCCTACAGAAAGAAATGTGATACGATCCGATGGATCGAATCAATAAAGTTCAGATTTTTAAAGAGGAAAAAATTAAAAAGTGGAATTTTATTTGGAATTTCTATGAAGAACAACGATAAATTGAGTTCCTTCGAGACGAACTCGATCTCCTAGCTTTTATTTGAACGGATAAAAAGCCTAAAGATCCCTCACAAGATGTCTACAATTGTTCTTCACAAAATAAGCATAAGGAAATTAAAAGACGGCTAGCCCTAATAAATAGAAAAGAGGGGATTTACTAATCTTGTCTGAAAAGACTAGAATACCCCTAGACTAACCCCCCTACGTGGTGACACGCCTCCTACGCCGCACGTAAGTCACCAAAGGTGGGTGGGTCCCCCCGTGTGGGCCGCCGGCCGTGGATGGATGCGGGTGCGGATCCGCATCAATACCCACCCTAAAAGAGCCACCTTGTCCTCAAGGTGGAAGTCGGGAAACTGCTCCTGGATCACTCGATATGCCTCCCATGTCGCATCGCAGTCCGGCAACCCCGCCCAGTGTATCAGCACATCTCTCTGCCCGCGCGGTCCCTGACGAACAGCTCGAACCTCCAGTGACTCCAGCATCACCTCCATCTCCTCAGTAAGTGTGGGTGGTAGGGTAGAGGACACCGTCTGCTCCCCAATGGCCCGTCGAAGCTGCGAAATATGAAAGACGGGGTGTATCGTCGCAGTAGTGGTAGCCTCAGCCTGTAAGCCACTTGGCCAATCTTGGCCGAAATCTCAAACGGCCTATAGAATCTCGCTGACAGCTTCTCGTTCCGCCTCCTCGCTAGCGATCTCTGTCTGTAAGGCCTCAGCTTCAGATAGACCATGTCGTCCTCCTCAAAGTGCACATCCCGCCGATGCTTATCCGCCCTAGCCTTCATCACCTGTTGAGCCCGTAATAAGTGCTTCTTTAGCTCCTCCAGTATGCTCTCCCGCTCCCTCATGTAGTCCTCTACCTGGGAGACCGGTGTCTGTCTCTCCCCAAATCGAAGTAGCTCTGGTGGGTCCCTCCCATATAACACCCGAAAGGGTGTCGTCCCTGCTGCTGAGTGGTACGAAGTATTGTACCAATACTCCGCCCATGTCAACCACCGATACCACTGTCGTGGTGTCTCTGACGTAAAGCACCGCAGATATGTCTCAATGTTGCGGTTCACTACATCTGTCTGCCCGTCGGTCTGAGGGTGATAGGTGGTACTCCTCTTCAGCACTATCCCCTGGACACGAAATATCTCCCGCCAGAACCCACTCAGGAACACCTGATCTCTGTCTGTGACGATGGAAGCTGGGATCCCATGTAACCGTATCACCTCTCGAGTGAAGGCTGCAGCCACTGAAACCGTCGTGTACGGATGTTTCAGTGGTATGAAGTGGGCGTACTTGCTCAACCTGTCCACCACCACAAAAATCACTGAGTACCCCTCTGACCTGGGTAGCCCGTCGATGAAATCCATCGTCACCTCCTCCCAGACCCGCTCAGGTAGTGCTAACGACTGCAAAAGCCCGGCTGGCGCCATGGCCATGTACTTGTGACGCTGGCACACGTCACAAGCGGCGACCAAGTGTGCTATTGCTCTCCGCATACCCGGTCAATAAACCTCCCGGGACATCCTCATATATGTCTGCTGCACCCCGGAATGTCCCCCAACCACCGAACTGTGGAACTCCTGAAATAATGCGGGTATGAATGTGGACGCCCGCGGCAATACTAACCGCCCCTGGTATAACAGTCTCCGCCCCTCTAGAGAGTATCCCTTCGGGGTCTCACCGCCTCCCTGCAGCTGCTCACGAATCTGTCTCAACTCTGGATCAGCTTCGGCCTCCTGCAGCATGGGCTCCCCATCTATCCACACGGGCAACGAGAGTGCCCTCAAGTGCACCTCCTCCTCTCTGCGCGATAAGGCGTCCGCCGCCTTATTCTCCAACCCCGGTTTGTACTCAATGGTGAACCGGTACCCCACCAACTTGGACAACCAGCGCTGGTGCTCCTCTGTCACCAGCCTCTGCTCCGGCAAATACTTCAAGCTGCGCTGGTCTGTCCTCACCACGAACTCCCTGCCCATCAGATAGGGTCTCCACTTCTGTACTGCCAGCACGATTGCCATCAACTCTCTCTCGTACACAGACTTCAGCCGTGCTCTAGCTGAGAGCACCTGGCTGAAGTAGGCTATCGGCCGCCCTAACTG
The DNA here is from genome assembly GCA_030789695.1 of Scilla litardierei. NCBI lineage: Eukaryota > Viridiplantae > Streptophyta > Magnoliopsida > Asparagales > Asparagaceae > Scilla > Scilla litardierei. The sequence continues at coordinate 154,227,005 of CM061133.1, forward strand.
CATCAGGACCGCCCCCAACCCTACGTCCGACGCATCAGTCTCCACAACGAACGTGACGCTGAAGTCGGACAACGCCAAGACTGGTGCTGTGGTCATCGCCTCCTTCAAGGCCTCAAAGGCCTTGGCCGCTTCCTCTCCCCACTGGAACCCATCTTTCTTCAGCTGATCTGTCAGTGGGCGGGCAATGGTGTTGTATCCCCTCACGAATTTCCGGTAGTAGCCTGTCAGCCCGAGAAATCCCCGCAGTGCCCTCAGAGACGTGGGTACCGGCCAGTCCAACATCGTCTCTATCTTCGCCCGGTCTGCTGCTACCCCTGTGGCTGACACCACATGCCCCAGATACTCTATCTGCCTCTGGCCGAAACTGCACTTCTTTCGGTTGGCATACAGCTGATGCCTCAGTAACTCCCGAAACATTACCTCCAGATGGCCCACGTGCTCCCCCATGGTCCTGCTGTAGACCAAAATATCGTCAAAGAAGACGAGTATGAACCTCCTCAGGAACGGCCGAAAGACATTATTCATCAATGACTGAAATGTAGAAGGAGCATTCGTCAAGCCAAACGACATGACGAGAAACTCGTAGTGATCCTCATGTGTGCGAAATGCTGTCTTCGGCACGTCCTCTGGCCTCATCAGGATCTGGTAATACCCCGCCTTTAGGTCGATCTTGGAGAACACCACTGCTCCATGCAGCTTATCTAGCAGCTCGTCTATGACAGGGATAGGGAATTTGTCAGCCACTGTCTCCTTGTTCAGCGCCCTGTAATCTACGCAGAAGCGCCAACTCTCATCCTTCTTCTTCACCAAAAGTACCGGGCTCGAGAACGGCCTAACGCTGGGCTGGATCACCCCAGCCTGCATCATCTCACCGACCATCCGCTCTATCTCATTCTTCTGCATGTGGGGGTAGCGGTAAGGGCGCACACTCACCGGTGTTGCGCCATCCCGCAAGACGATCGCATGCTCGTGCCCTCTCACTGGTGGTAGCCCCTGTGGGTCCTGAAAGACCTCCTGGTACTGTCTCAACCCCTGCTCCACCTCCTCGGGAACCCCTGTCTGCGGCTCCTGCTCTGCCCTCGCTACATGGCACTCCACCAAGTACCCCTCCCCCTCTCTCCGTAAGGCCCGAGTGATGGCCTTGAAGGCCACCAGCGATAAACATAGGGTCGGGTCCCCTGTGAGCACCACCGTCCGGTCTCCCTCCTCAAACTCCAGCCTGAGGCGCTTCCAGTTCACCCGCATGTCCCCCAGCTTCTTCAGCCACTGTACGCCCAGGATGACGTCAACATTGCCCAACTCTAGGGGTAGAAAATCCTTCATGATCTGCACTCCCTGCAAGGTCAGGCACAGACCCTTGCAGAGCCCCTTGCTCTCCTCCATCTTCCATGTCCCCAGCAGCACGGTAAACTTCTCATGCGTGCTCAACTGCAGCCCATGTCTCTCCACTACCCGGCTGGAGATGAAGTTGTGGGTGGCCCCACTGTCAATCAGCACCGTCACCGCCATGTCTCCTAACTGCCCTGACAACTTCATGGTGTGGTTCGGGGTAAACCACACCACAGAGTTTAGGGACACCTCTGCGAAGTCTAGGTGAGACTTCTCCTCCACTGGCGCCTCCTGCTCCACCTCAAACTCCTCCTCATCACCAACGTACCCCTCCTCGTCTGGTACCATAGTGATCTGCAGTAGGCGACTAGCACACCGGTGTCCAGGGGTGAACTTCTCGTCGCAACGAAAGCACAACCCCTTGGCACGCTTCTCCTCACCTCCGCCTCTGTCATCCGTCGCCCCAGAGTCGCAGGGCGGCTCTCTCCTCTAGCCTCAGGTGCAGCTGTGGGTGCTCTCGGTGCTGCCGCTGCGGGGGTGGGGCGGGACCCCTGGGCCCCCCAAGCTCCCCGTATCCTCCTCTCCTCCGCATGCTTCTCCTCCGCCTTGTGGGCCAGGCGAAGGACATCCTCCAGTGTCCCCGGACTCTGCATCCTCAGCTCTGCTCGTATAGAGGGCTTCAGCCCCCTCGTGAAATTCACAATCATCACCTCGTCGGTCACCCCCTTCACCCTACTATTCAGCATCTCGAACCTCTTCACATAATCCCTAACCGTCCCCTCCTGCCTCAAAGCAGACAACTGCTCATAGAAATCCCCCCGGGGTCTCCTGGAACCGGTCTAGTATCAGTGCGGACAGCTCCTCCCAAGTGCGAAAGGGGGTCCGCGCCACCTTCCATCTGTACCAGGCCAACGCCTTGCCCTCGAAATAGATTCTGATGGCCCTCAGAACCTCCTCCTCCGTCAACCGCATCACCTGGAAGTAACGCTCCGCCCGGTAGATCCACCCATTCGGATCCGTACCGTCAAAAATCGGCATCTTCGGCTTCATAAGGCGGCGATCTGCATTGATGTTCCCCTGAGGTCCCCCATCTCTACCGCGGTCACCCCCACGGCCGAATCCTCCGCCGACTGCCTCAACTGGTCCTCCCCCGTCAACCCCGTACAACTCCTCGGGCCAAACGGGTCTCTTCCACGCCTCAGGCTGGTAATGGTACCCCGGAAAATCCTGCTGTCGTGCCAACACGGGCCCTCCTGCCCCTATGTGTGGCTGTACTGGTGTTGTCCAGCCCCCAAAATAGCCTCCCGGGCCTTGTCCCCGTCCCAGAAAGCCATCAAAAGCCTGTCTGGGATCAACCTGCGGCCTCGGTACCTGTGGATGAGCCTCTGGTCTCCAAAATTGGGCTACTTGAGCCCCAATCGTCGCGTCTCGAGCCCATCCGCCTCCGTCTTGCCCCCAAGGGGCTGTCTGTGCTGCTGCGGGCCCCCAGGGGGCTGTTGGCGTCGTCGCGGGCCCCCAGGGGGCTGCCTGCACTGCGGCAGGCCCCCATTGGGCTCCCGCAGGTCTGTTTGGGCCTGCTGGGGCTGCTGCAGGCCCGAACAGGCCTACAGGAGTCTCAGCAGGCCCGGCCGGGCCTGTAGTAGCTGCGGCAGGCCCGCTGGGCCCTGTCGCAGGCCCTGAAGGGCCTGCAGGCTGTGCCGCAGGCCCAGATGGGCCTGCCGGCCTTCCCCAGGGCCTCCCGGCCTCTCCCTGCTTCTGTCCAGCCCCGCTAGGGTTTGCGGCGGCTGCGGTTTGCTCCAGAAGTGTCGCCGTAGCCGTCGCTCCCTCTGGGTGCTCCCGATTTGCCGATTCCAGTGTGTATTCTCCTTTGTTGTCTCCCCCTTGAATCTTCTTGCCCCGATCTCCTCCTCTCCATCGTTAGGGCTTGAAGCATAGCTTTAATCTCCGGAATCGTCGACGTGGCCTCCCTCAAAAATTTCAGATCTGAAGTTGCCTCCTTTAGCCCTTAGATATCGTGTCCCGATTGCGCGGCGTCACTCCTCATCGCCCGAAGCTCGATTTGGATGTCCTCCTGCGAATGTGCATGATCTTTGATGGACTCCCCAAGGGTTTTCTTCAACCCCTCGATCTCCCGGTTGAATTCTTCTCGAAGCCCTTGCACCTTCTCATCCACGCCATCCGCCTTTGACCTCGTGCTTGTCGCCATCGGATCTCAACGCTCTGATACCAATTTGATACGATCCTGTGGATCGAATCAATAAAGTTCAGATTTTTAAAGAGGAAAAAATTAAAAAGTGAAATTTTATTTGGAATTTCTATGAAGAACAACGATAAATTGAGTTCCTTCGAGACGAACTCGATCTCCTAGCTTTTATTTGAACGGATAAAAAGCCTAAAGATCCCTCACAAGATGCCTACAATTGTTCTTCACAAAATAAGCATAAGGAAAATAAAAGACGGCTAGCCCTAATAAATAGAAAAGAGGGGATTTACTAATCTAGTCTGAAAAGACTAGAATACCCCTAGACTAACCCCCCTACGTGGTGCCACGCCTCCTACGCCGCACGTAAGTCACCAAAGGTGGGTGGGTCCCCCCATGTGGGCCGCCGGCCGTGGATGGATGCGGGTGCGGATCCGCATCCGCATCAAAATGCTCAAGCTACAAACAACAATATAATAGAGAATAATTAAGATATACTCATCTGTCTGACAGTCAGGGAAGAAAATCTCCTAAAAATTTATAATTGCAAACAAAATGAGATAAATGGATGACAAAGATAGTCATCTAAGAATCGGAGAAGGGATGCTAATTGTTTGCAAAAAAAACTGAAATTGCATTATTTTCTAATCAAATCGATTGAAACTCCTATGTTGGATACAACGATCGATGACTTCGTGTTTGATGATAACAAACGTGTGTGGCCGTTTTGATGTGTGTGCTAAGTGTTTTCAAGAGTGACAAGCTTGTAAATACTCAATTGGAGACTTAGGCAAAGTGATGCAGAAAATTGCAATTCATGTGCGAAGGGGACTTGGTCAAAGATGGAGAGATAAGGATGGAATCTCATGGTGATCAATTCATATCTAATTGAGATTGACTCAAATCAATTGATGATTAAATCAAATCCCATTGCAATCAAATTCAAATTGCCAATCCTATTACTCATCCAATTGAAATCCATTCAAACTCCAAATCCTATTGTGATTGAAAGAGATATTCTATATGATTATTTCAAATCCTACTCAAAGTTGATTTCAAACTTCAAACTCCTACAATTAGGGGATTCTACATGAGCCTAATTGATTCTCCACCACATCTATAAAACCCCCCATCCAAAGAGACCATAAATGATGCGGCCAAGAATAAACAAGAAACAAGGAGAAGGGCCGGCCACCAAAATAGCAAAGATAAACCCTAGCCTATTGATGTATCAAACATCCAAGCCAAAGAGCCAAAGCTCCTTGCAACAAACATACATAACAGCCTACATTCACCTTGCCGCAAGCAACCTCCAAGCAAAACACCCTCCAAGATCTTCAAGCGTCCTTCATCAAATCTTTTCCAAACCAAAAGAAACAACCACCCATTGCTGCAACTCTGTTCTTCTCCTAGCCAAGAGAAAAAGGCTAATTGTTGCTACTTGTTCCACCAAGGAATTTGGGCTCCTTCTCCGTGCAACATCTTCTCCACACACGTCGCAGCATCTTCAGATCACTTCATTCACAAGCTGTGACATCGTCGATAGGATCATGCTGCCGAGAATCCCTCAAGCAGAGCTCGCTGACATGAAGAATATCAAGTTGATGTCATGAGCATCCTCGGAGCATCCTCGTAAGAATCTGCGAGCCCAAGCCGTCTTCATCAACATCTCCCAGCGAGCACGTGTCGCCGATTTCATCTTCGCCAAAGACTTCTTCACCGAAGTTCAACGCCTTCTTGCCATCGACAGCTTGTCACCGGTGTTGTCCTTCATCAACATCCTTGCCGACGTTAACCGCACTGCCGAAGCTCGTTGCCGACTCTCCTTCGACATTGAAGATCACTGCTGCCGAAGTTCTTCAACTTGTTGCCGAAGTCCAACCCTAGCATCTCATCGCCGTCAAGTCTCCATCTTGCAGCCAACAACGCACCGTTCATCATCTTCTTCCTACCGCAGAGAAGCTCCTAGCTGCCGTGGAGAAGCATCTTGCTGCCGAGCTCGCAATTCTCCATTGTCGCCGCCGACGAGTCCAACTCGTCGTGAGTTCATCATTGACGAGCCAAGCCTATAGATCATCTTCAAGGGGTTGCTGTGAATCATCTTGTCCCCGTGGATCTTCGTCCCTGTCGTGTTTTGAAGCCCAGTTGCCGTAAAGACAAAGCCCACGATTGTGCTCTCCGTGTGGCCGTAGGGTTGAAGGAGTCCTTGCAAACTCCTCTTCGTGCCGTGAACGAGAAGAGAATAATTCGCTAATGTGGACCTCATGCATGCAACATTGAAGCTGCGTAAAATACACACAGCTTTTAAGGCTGCATGAAAGTTGGAAAGTTGCTTTGCGTACACACCAATTCTGTTTTGATTTGGACTGGAGTTTCTATACACACAGACCAGATTGCTCTCCAAGTTCAGCAATCCATACCTTGAGATCCAGTGGTCAGATCGAGATACCGTTTGCGTCAAACTGAAGCTGACAACGTGCTGAATGACAAAGACTGCAACACCGACACGAACTGAGCTTTCTAAACTCATTATTCTTTTATATTCGTGTACTTGGTGTGTTGATCTTTGTAGGTTACTGAACATTCTTTTTAGGATTTTGGGGGTCTTGACTAGTTGGTGCTAGTCAGGAGAGAGATTTTACTAGATTAGTAAGTATTTGACACTTTAGTGAGTGCGGTACGAACTTGGTGAGCGTAGAGTTGGTGCTCGTAGCTCTTTATAGTTGTACCCTTGACATTATTAATATTAGTAATTGCTTTGGGGCTGGAGTAGGTTGTTGGGACGACCAAACCAGGGTAAATCGCTCGTACACTCTGTGATTACTTTTTATTTACTCTATGTCTGACTATCTGTGCTGAATAATTGCATGTATTATCTGAGAACTTTTATTAGCCTATTCACCCCTAGGCTTAGATACAGATCTAACAAGTGGTATCAGAGCAGGTTAGAGGATCTAAGCTAGATAACCATGAATATTTCTGATTCAGCCTTTGCTGAAGGTCAGTCCGTTGCCCGACCCCCTAAGTTTAATGGAGTAGACATTGCCTATTGGAAAGCTAGAATGAAAATCTATTTGGTGTCTGTTGATTATGATGTGTGGAACATTGTCGATAAATGATATAAACCCCCAGTATTAAAATTGAAGACACTGAAATTTTAAAACCTAAAGAAAAATGGAATGATGCTGATAGGAGACAATATTCATTAAATGGTAGAGCTATGAATGCAATTATCTGCTCTTTAGATAAAGCTAAATTTAATTGTATCTCTCAATGTCAAACTACGTAGGAAATTTGGCACACGCTGGAGGTGACACATAAGGGAACATCGCAGGTGAAGGAGTCCAGACTGGCTTTGCTCAGCACAGAATATAAAAGCTTCCGCATGCTTCCATCAGAGTCCATCAAGGAGATGTTTCTGAGGTTCACAGACCTCATCTATCATTCCAATGCTCTTGGAAAACCATACTCAAGTCTGGAGCAAGTAAGAAAGATCTTGAGGGCGCTGCCAAGCTCGTTCCGTCCTAAAGTCACAGCTATCCAGGAAGCTAAGGATCTCGCAAAGCTGAGCGTGGATGAACTGATAGGGAACCTAATGTCCCACGAGCTTGAAATAAAGAACATCGAAGCAAGAGAGAAACCAGAGGCCAAGGCTCCCAAACCACTAGCTCTTCAAGCTAAAGAAGATGAAGATAATGAACTTGATGAGGAGCAGGTACTGATGGTAAGAGGCTTCAAAAGATACATCAAGATCAAGCTGGGAAGAGCTGAAATAGCACAAAGGTTTAATCGTTCTAATAACTTTATTCCTGCTAGAAATTTTTCTGAGTAGAATGCTACTAATGAAATCCAATGTTTTAAATGCAAGAATCATGGATACGATATGAAGAATTGCCCACAAGGAAAGAATAACACTACAGAGAAGAAAGGAAAATCTTTGGCAGTAACATGGGATGAGGATAGCGGAGATGAAGATAGCGGAGATGAGACTCAGGAGGAGACTGCTCATTCATCCCTCTGTTTAATGGAAGAGCTTGATGAGGTAAAATCTTGCATTAAAAGAGAACTTCTGAATATTTGTAAAGAAATGCAAGATGAAATTGAAAGCCTAGAATCCACTGTAGAGAAGCTTAAAAATTCTAACTGAGTTAGAACTGCAACAAGATTATTGCAACATGTCAATAGAAGTTGATAAACTGAAAGAAAAAGTTGTTGCATGTAATACTACCATTAATCTGTTAAAAAGAAAAATCTAGCATACATGATAAAATTGAATGCCTTAATTGTCCTACTTTATTAAAAGAAAATGACACATGTAACGAAAAATTGGTTAAACTAGAAACTGAAAATAAAGAGCTTATCGAAAATATGTGCATGCTAAAAATGAGCTTAAAGGAAAAATGATTGAATCAGTAAAGAAAGCTGAAAATATAAAAAAAATGAAGAGGATAATAAGAAGGCTTTAATTAGTAAATGCACTTTGCTTGTGAACAAAAATCTGTGCTTGAAATCTAAAGTCACGAACCTAGAAGTGACCATAAAGAAATTTGGTGTGGAGAAACAATCTTTGGATATAATTATTGGAAACCAAATATATGGCAATAATAAGCGGGGACTTGGATATGATTTGAAATATGTTGAAAAGCCAAAATATAAGAGAGTTCACAATGAGACAACCAAAGTGAGAAATATTCATGTAAAGTGCTTTATTTGTGGTAGTGTCGGTCATACGTCTCATTATTGCAAATATTGGAACAAGAATATTAAATTTAAGCAAATTTGGGTTCCTAAGAGTTTGATGACTAACATGAGTGGATCTTGTTGGATTCCAATGTCACACATAACATCTTCTGTGTAGGTAAGATGGATGGGTAATGAACTATGGATTGGACGTCGAATTTCATTAAAAATTCCTTAGCCAAATGACAACGCGAAGGTATTGTTTCTTCCTTGAGGTTAATGTATACCTTCATAGTATTTTTCTCTGTGCTTGATTTGTTTTGTTTGTGTGCTAGCATTTGCTTGTTAGGAGGCTTTAGTTTTTTATAAAATCAATACAAAAAATGAAACATACAAAAAGCTATAAAATGGTGCTTAATGTGTATCTTTCTTTTGAATCATTAAATTGGTATTAATGAATGATATTCATATCCATGTAGAAATTGATGTATTATTGTTATAGCTACATGTGCATGTTTGATTTTCTAAATAACCATGACATGTTCAATGATTTGAATAATTTGATTTCTACACCAACATTGTCACTTCCACAAGTATTAAATATTGTTGTATATTTAGAGACATCTTTTATGAAATATCGGAAAGTGAATGTAAAAGGATAAATTAACTGAAAATCTATGGGATATGATGTGCCTTGCCTTGGATAAAAAATAGAGCTCAAAAGAATTGAATTGAAATTTACATATATATATATATCTCTAAATTACATTTGATGACTGTTTTTGAATTATAGTGCTGACTTGGACAAGCTGACTAGAACAAAAGGGTTGATATAAGAACGGCTGAGATTTAATCTTGAGGAATGAATGGTTGAAACGAGATTTTGTGGAAAGTTTTGAGGGGAAAACATTTCTGAGGAAATGAAAGTTTCTGTGGAAATGAAAATTTTTGGGGAATGAAAGTTTCTGGGGAATAGCAGAGTGCACGCAATTAATGCATTTGGGAAAAACTTTAACTTGCACTTATGCTTCAGATCGAATGCTGCTGCAAATCGAATGATCTCTTCTTCAACGTGGGGCACACCGTCTCTTTGACGCATGGGATAAGATGAGACTAATTTTCTGTGCCGAAGGCGCCCTAGTCGAATTTATTGTTTTACACCGAATTTGTTGTTCCACGCCAAATTTGTTGTTTCGCGCCAAAGACGTCTGCGCCGAATTTGTTTCGTGTCAAAGGCGCATGCGTCGAATTTGTTGTTCCCCACCGAAGGCACCCGTGCCGCTAAATATTTTTACGCTAATTTGTTGTTCCGCGCAATTTTGGTTGTGTAAATAATTTTTTGAGGAACAAAGAATTCGCGGGGGAAAATCTTAAATGAACCGTCCCCGCGGGCACGGGTAATGACTAGTCTATATTACATTTGAAGACTTTTTTGAATTGCTTTGCTGACTAGGACAAGCTGACTAGGAGAAAGGGGTTGATAAGAAGACGACTCGGATTTAACCTTGAGGAATAAATGGATAGGATTTGAGTTTGTGAAAAATTTTGGGAGGAAATCTTTATATTATGGGGGAAAGCCGAGTTACTCCATTTAATTCACTCAATGTCTTAAATGGGGGCCATCAAATGGGGGCCACAATGAGAGGACCACAATACAGCAGATATAATTGGGTGGCCCACAATTGCATATGGACGCGGCTTGGTGGGCCATCAAAGACCACAATGCAGCAGATGCAATGGACGCAGACATGATCTTGATGTTGGGGCTCTCCATGAACGCGTGCATGGGGACCACATTGCCATTCCTCATTTCATACAGAAGGGGAAAATCGTTAGTCTCTCTGTATATGGAAAAAAGCATGGGGACCACAATGCTATCACTGGACGCGTGTTGGCAAACCTAAGGCTGTGATTTAATGCCAAGCTCACTGTCAAACCCATCTCTGTATGTGAAGCGCCGAATCGCCCTCGTAGAATTTGGTGTTCCTCGTCGAAGACGCCCGTGCCGCTAAATATTTTTACACTAATTTGTTGTTCTTTTAAATTTTGGCTGTGGAAATAATTTTTTGGGGAACAAAGATTTCGCAGAGAAAAATCTTAAATAAACCGTGCACACTGGCACGGGTTATGACTAGTGTGTATATATATAAAGGGAAATGAAAAAAGCTCAGTATGAAAAATAGATACGATCCATGGCACTGATACTACCCACGAGTATCCAACATAAGCTTTAAGAGTAAACTTTAGCATTGGTGTTTTACTCGTCAAGCAATGCACCCCACATCTAAGAGTCCTATAGGCTATGTTTTGGGTGTGGTAACTTGAACTCATTTTCAATAAGATGTGGAAAATCAATTCTAAATGATATCATGTTACATGAAAAAGTGGTTTGGTTTTGGTTGAATTTCTTGAAAGTTCTCCTTATGTGCTTCAATTATTAACTATCACACTTACACGATGGTGTAGAAGTCATTGTAATAATTTTCATTGGATTTGACTTGTTTATTCTACGAATATCTATACAAGTGCAAGTGTTTGTTGTAATTTATAATGCTCACTTTTTGCATGTGATATGTCATTGACTTCGTTGTACACTTTTGATGATAACAAAAGGGGGAGAATATTTTGGGAAAGATTTGTGAATATTGTAATAATGTGCTAACGAATAATGTGCTAACGAATAATGTGCTAATGAATAATGTGCCTAATGAATATGTGTTCAAGGGGGAGCATGCATATAGGGGGGACATGCATACATGTTGACATCATTGCACATCATTGTATTTATATTAATTCCTACATCATCACACTTCAGACACACACATGTCACGATGACATTATTTGGAAGTTTATCGCTTAAATCTTATATATGGTTTGTCATCGTCAAAAAAGGGAGATTGTTGGATACAACGATCGATGACTTCATGTTTGATGATAACAAACGTGTGTGAGCGTTTTGATGTGTGTGCTAATTGTTTTCAGAAGTGACAAGCTTTTAAATACTCAATTGGAGACTTGGTCAAAGTGATGGAGAAAATTGCAATTCTTGTGCAAAGGGGACTTGGTCAAAGATGGAGAAAGGAGGAAATCTCATAGTGATCAATTCATATCTATTTGAGAATGACTCAAATCAATTGATGATTAAATCAAATCCCATTGCAATCAAATTCAAATTGCAAATTCTATTACTCATCCAATTGAAATCTCATTCAAACTCCAAATCCTATTGTGATTCAAAGAGATATTCCATATGATTATTTCAAATCCTATTCAAAGTTGATTTCAAACTTCAAACTTCTACAATTAGGGGATTCTACATAAGCCTAATTGATTCTCCACCACATCTATAAAAACCCCAATCCAAAGAGACCACAAATGATGCGGCCAAGAATAAACAAGAAACAAGGAGAAGGGTCGCCCACCAAAATAGCAAAAGATAAACCCTAGCCTATTGTCGCATCAAACATCCAAGTCAAAGAGCCAAAGCTCCTTGCAGCAAACATACATCACAAACTACATTCACCTTGCCGCAAGCAACCTCCAAGCAAAACACCCTCCAATATCTGCAAGCCTCCTTCATCAAATCTTTTACAACCCAAGAGAAAGAACAACCCATTGTTACAACTCTGTTCTTCTCCAAGCCAAGAGAAAAAGGCTAATTGTTGCCACGTGTTCCACCAAGGAAGTTGGGCTCCTTCTTCATGCAACATCTTCTCCACATACATCGCAGCATCTTCAGATCACTTCATTTACAAGCTGCTACATTGTCGATAGGATCCTGCTGCCAAGAATCCCTCAAGCAGAGCTCGCTGACATGAAGAATATCCAATTGATGCCGTGAGCATCCTCGTAAGAATCTGCAAGCCCAAGCCGTCTTCATCAACATCTCCCAATGAGCAGTTGCACCGACTTCATCTTCGCCAAAGACCTCATCACCGAAGTTCAACGCCTTCTTGCCGTCGACATCTCGTCCCCGGTGATGTCCTTCATCGACATCCTTGCCAACGTCAACCGCGCTGCCAAAGCTCGCTGCCGACTCTCCATCGACGTTGAAGATCGTTGTCAAAGTTCTTCAACTTGTTGCCGAAGTCCAACCCTAGCATCTCGTCGCCGTCGAGTCTCCATCTTGCAGCCAGCAACGCAACATTCATCTTCTTCTTCCTGCCGCGGAGAAACTCCTAGCTGCCGTGGAGAAGCATCTTGCTGTCAAGCTCACAGTTCTCCATTACCGCCGCCGACGAGTCCAACTTGTCGTGAATTCCTCATTGACGAGCCAAGCCTATAGATCATCTTCAAGGGGTTGCTATGAATCATCTTGTCCCCGTGGATCTTCGTCGTTGCCGTGTTTTGAAGCCCAGTTGACGTAAAGACGAAGCCCATGCTTGTGCTCTCTGTGCTGCCGTATGGTTGGAGTCCTTGCAAACTCCTCTTCGTGCCGTGAACGAGAAGAGAATAATTCGCTAACGTGGACCTCATGCATGCAACAATGAAGCTGCGTAAAATACACACAACTTTGAAGGCTACATGAAAGTTGGAAAGTTGCTTTGCGTACACACCAATTCTGATTTGATTTGGACTGGAGTTTCTATACACACAGACCAGATTGCTCTCCAAGTTCAACAATCCATACCTTGATATCCAGGGGTAAGATCGAGATACCGTTTGCATCAAACTGAAGCTGACAACATGCTGAATGACAAAGACTGCAACACCGACACGAACTGAGCTTTCTAAACTCATTATTCTTTTATATTCGTGTACTTGGTGTGTTGATCTTTGTAGGTTACTGAACATTCTTTTTAGGATTTTGGGGGTCTTGACTAGTCTGTGCTGGTCAGGAGAGAGCTTTTACTAGATTAGTAAGTGTTTGACACTTTGGTGAGTGCGGTACGAACTTGGTGAGCGTAGAGTGTGTGCTCGTAGCTATTTATAGTTGTACCCTTGACATTATTAATGTTAGTAATTGTTTTGTGGATGGAGTAGGTCGTTGGGACGACCGAACCAGGGTAAATCACTCATGCACTCTGTGATTACTTTTTATTTACTCTGTGTCTGACTATCTGTGCTGAATAATTGCCTGTGTTATCTGAGAATTTTTATTAGCATATTCATCCCCCTTCTAGGCTTAGATCCAAATCCAACATCCTAATCCCGTCCCAAGAATGCATGGGCTGTTTCCAAAACCAGAGAAATAGATATCAGATAAAATCTGTAATGGACAATGATTTAATAGGCTAATGAAATATCAAGATTTTTCTATACGTAAGTTCTCTAAACCAAATGAAATGTCCATATCAAAATTATTAGACCTGAAATGGGGAAATCTAAAAAGAAGTGCAACCAATTACAGCTCCGAAAGAAAATTCAAGAGTAAGGACTAACTTTTCAAACAACGGTCTCCGCTGCGGAGGCTGGGCATGTTCGAAGAATTCAAAAATGGGCTCCTCATCAATCAGAATAATGTCCTTAGCTGACTGATTAGAGAACTGATTTACGGAAGATGAAGTGGATTCTAGAGGACATTCGTTTACTTCCATCTGAGTCCGGGGAAGCAGTATGGAGAACATTGGAACGGAGCTCGCGTTAGATGAAGACCTTGATGCCTTATCAGAATCAGAAGACAATGTAGTCACTCCACTGGAGCTTGCATAACTAGAGCCAGATTGCCTGAATAGTTGCACGGCGGAAAGATATGGTACAAAATATGCTCTGAATTCAACAAAACCATCACGCAATCTCTTGGACTTGTGATTATCCTCTGCCCTAACTTCCAACCCATAACACCCAGGTTCTTCATACCACTGCCAGATGCTCGCCAAAGATATATTATGAATTTGATGTAAGCACAGAGAACTGCCAGCGTCTTGTTTCCCATGGCAAGTCATGCAAATTCTATTATGATGCCTTAGACTGATAACCGGAGAAGCAGAACGCATAAATCTCTCAAATTCAGCTAGTGGGCTGCCAGAAATAAGGTGAAGGCCTGTTACACTCTGTAATTTGTAAGTATCGTTAACGGATCGAACTATTTTGTCTAAATCAGTCTCAAATTTTGAAAATTGTTGATCCTTCAATTCAGAAGCTAACTGGAGGTTCAACACGTTAGGCACACCTAAAACTCCAGCCACGGGAATGTGGAACATCAATTTGTCACTTGATGCATCAGTTTCAGAAGATGAACAATCAGCATCTTCGCCGCTTCGGCTAGAGCATTGCACATCCATTCCATTCAAAGGTGCTAAGCATTGAATGCCAGAACTCACATCTGCATCATCATTCTTACCATCTAGCATACTAGAACATTCATCTAATGAAGCTGTCAAGTTATCTACAGGCTCTGTATGGGGCATCGCCGCATCTTTTCTCAACACAGGTACCCACTTTTGCAATACAGGTCCAAAATTATTGTCAGTATTTTCTATACGAGAGCATTCAGCTGGTGATCTTTTGTGTTGATTGTCTGTGCTATCCATAGCACAAAGTTCATCATGAATATTCCTGTAACGGCTGAAATCATTACTACTAGCATGCACTTCCATGTCTATCTCAGGAATCTGACCTGAAGAACTCATTGTTGATATTGACGGGCTTATTTGTTTGCATGCAACTGATGAAGTCATTGAACCTGCCGTCCTACAAGTATTTCCAGATAATGACGCTTCATTGATACACTCCTTTGCTTTCTGTTGCTGTACTGATGGGCATAGATCAAACTTTTCGGTTGATTTGACTGCCTGCTTTGGAAAATCAGCATTACAAGGATAGCTTAATCCACTGCTGGTGTGTTCATCGTGATTTGCCTGTGGCAACATATTCGATCCCACTTTCTGCTGATCATGAATTTTAGAAGGCCTAGCATGGTTCATTGTACTATTACATGGTCCCTTCCTTGAATAGTGGTTTAGCTTCTTAGAGACAGAATTATGTTTCTTTTTGACATTAATTTCACTGGGCTTGGATGATTCATGACTTATTTCATAAGGGTAAAGATGTTTGCCAGTTTTCACTTTCTGAGAAAAGCCTGAAGATGCATCTGATCTCGCCCTTACACCAGAATCCGTATTAGGAGTGTCGACTTTTGGAGAGACTACAGAGACATTATTTAATTTATTAACGCAACCAGGGTTGTCCGTTGTTTGGACCTTCTGCCAGACAGGATAATTGTTATCTTTTCCTGTGTGAACATTCAATTTTCTAGATGCACTACCTCTCTTTCCATATAAAACAGGACGGAAGACATTACTGCTACAAGCCTGACCGCTGCATTGAGCTCTTTCAGTACTGTCTGCATCAACAACAGCATATGACATGAGAGAGTCACTGGCAACACAAGCATTTGAAACTTCATTATTTACACCAAATGAGTCGACAACTGCCCCATGAAATGATGAATCACATCTCCCGGAATCTGAATCTAACCCTTGTGGTGTATCAAGTCCACTTTTATACGTGGCCGGCAACCTTGACGCAACATCATTACTACAGTTTCCGCTGAAATCAGTCTTCAAATTATCCCGTACTGAGCCTACAGCAGCAGCACCATCATCGT
This sequence comes from Scilla litardierei, assembly GCA_030789695.1. Taxonomy (NCBI): domain Eukaryota; kingdom Viridiplantae; phylum Streptophyta; class Magnoliopsida; order Asparagales; family Asparagaceae; genus Scilla; species Scilla litardierei. Next base: position 154,242,763 of record CM061133.1, read on the forward strand.
ACAAATTCATGGAAATACTCAATAATTGGTCATTACAATTGATTCCTTGCTTCACATAAACAGTAGAAAGTGCACTTCCAGGAGATTCTGTCACACTGGATGTACTTTTCAGCTCATTGGTACTATCACTGGTGAATTCTTCACAAGTAAATCCCTTGGATAAAGAAACCACTGCCTCAGACTCCTCCATTTCTTCATCATAAGACATGCATGACTGCATAGATGTTGAATTGTCAGCACAGTTATTAGTTTCACAGTCATTCTTATGTACTGTAGCATCTTTGTGTATGAAAGTAGGGGGAAAACTCAACTTCTCGGAATAATTCTCTGATATTTTCTCACTCAAGCAAGTTGGATGGCAGCCTGTGGAGGTTTCGGTAGCAGGACCACTGCATGTACTTTCTTCACAGTGACCTCCTAATTCAGGAGAATCTTTTTTGCTAATGGACCTTTTATAATTCTTTCCCTTCTTTTTCCCTTTCTTCTTTGAACCTTTTTTCAGAGACTGTTCCACCCTACAGATATCACTGACCAGGTCATCGGAACCAAGTGGGCTCAAACTTTCACACAGTGAACCAGAAGAAGCATCCACTGCCAAACATCTAGATGCAGAAGTATCGGAGGAATCCTTGAAAGACTTTGTCCTTTTGTTTCTGTTGCGAGATTGACTCATAACGTTCATTCCAGAAGAACTCCAGGCTGAAGAATCTGGCAAGCATGTATCTTCGGTAAGATTGGTTCTATGCTCTTTCTGCAGATTAATCACGAAAACAATTGTTGGTGTGGACTCATGGAGAGCTGCAGATGGGCAATGGATTCTATTGTCAGGACTTTCAAGCGATTGCAAGATCGTAGCCAGCTTAAAACATGCATCGAGTTCTGGGGCAACCAATGTGAAAATAATGCACCTGCTAAATAAGAAAAAGAAACGAAAATAAATTCACCCGACTGCTCTCACTGGACCAAATAGAGAGGAGAAATGAAAGGGAGAAATGAAGAAGAAGACGAAGATAAAGAAAAGAAACATGGCAGTTGGGATAAAAGGAAGTCCAACCTAAGAAAAGCCCAAAATAATACTGCTTATCGCTAGTTGCCACATAAACTAAATTTTACCCAGCCAGTACATGCAAGATTTTTTTCCTCCATGCAATGGTACTCGTAGGTCCAACCGGGGAGTCATAAACATCAGATAGCAATGGTGTCTTTGCAAAGAAAACCCAGGGATCATTAATCGGATAAAAAACTTGACAAAACTTTAGAGAACATTTTCCAAGTAATACTAGTTAAAAACTTAACATCTGTTTGTCTTTTCGAGCTGAGAGCGCATTACAGAAAAATCTCAAATACAGTAAAATCCACAGTGCATGCAGCAGGCTGACTAAACCCAAAAGGTCATGCTTGTAAAAGTTAGCATAGAGCAAGGAATAAGGTTACAGCCAAAACCGTTTGGTTTCAGCCGTTTCATTTCGGTTTCGAAGGGGGACGAGATGAAACTGCAATTGAATCTTGGTTTCGACTGGTTTCGCTCGGTTTCAGTCGAAACGGTTTCGGCTGGTTTCAGTCGAAACCAAAACCACTTGGTTTCGGCTAAAACCACTCTTTACAATAATATATATGTTTGAGTTTAAATACACAAACCTATTTGAATCATATACTTAAAAATTATTTATTAAAATTTTAAAAATTATCAAAACTCTAAAATTTTATTGAAATTCTAAAAAATTTATTATAAAAATTCTTAATATTCATTAAAATTCTAAAAAATTTATTATAATTGAATTGTTATAGAAATAAATACATATAAATCTGAAATCGAAACTCAAAACGAAACCTACGCAACGGGTAAAACTGGTAAAACTGTTCCAAACCTAAAACATTTCCAACGACCGAAATCTAAACAGAGTTCTCAAACCTTGGCATAGAGGACTCTGCCACATCAGGAGAGAAAAGAAACTATGTAACACAGTAAAGAAAACAAGCCCTAAAAATCAGAAGATACATAGCCATGGCATGCATAGGAATGAAGAAAGCAAAAATACACAACCAATCAGTGAAAAAAAAGTGGATGTTTCGGCTTCTAGATTGTATTGCTGATTTAAGAAACGAATAAAGTACCTCTGTTCAGTATTTCCCAGGACAAGTGCAGGTATCTGATGATCCTGAAGAAAGATTTACACATACATCGCCATCAATTTCTCATGACTAGTATCAATAAGGGAGAATAATCTGACACCACAAATCTAACCACATACAGAAGGGTCTCAATATAACTCACCTCTGAAAAGAACTTGTAATTGCTCCCTCCTAAAGATCTTCTAGTCCTATCAAGAGAACGATTTCTTCGACCTGCAACCTTCTCAACATTGCTACCAGTCCTTCCATGACCACGTAGCATCTTCTGTCTTGCCTGTCAATGCACAACGTGTATCAAAAGTGCATCTGCCAATAAGTAACAGCCTCTTTGAATAAGTCAATATAACAAATACCTAAATTGAAATTTATTGAAACCGGAAATAATAATATTTGAATTTACATATGTATGGATTTCTCTCAGGCCCATATGACTATCTATATGAAGATACTTCAATCTGTTAAATAAAATATACAAAAAATTGGTTAATCAAAAGCTAACATGGCTTAAAGGATATGATTGATGAAGACAAAACCTGTGACACCTACTTTTATATTGTCTAAGGGCTAAGTAGATCTGCAGTACCATTTGAGGATGTTTTGAATATGGATGGTTCCAACCTCTACTGAGATTCTGATGATAGCAGACAGGAAGGATAGGAAGCGGAATTGAACATTGCTCGGTTTTTGCATAGGGTGCAGTATACATAATGCATCATGGGCATCTGCTCATAGACAAAAGAACATAATAACTAACCAATAATAACTAACCAATTACTCAAGCATGAGTAAGAGACCATTGGAATCTATCACAGAAATTGAAGGGAATAACGAATTAAGACAAAAAAACTTGCCGATATTATACATGACCAATAAGCATTAGATGATTACTTTTATCATAGAAGCATGAGCAGGAAGTGAATGTGGAGGAAGAGGGAAGGGGGGAGGGAGGGAGAGAGGTGAGAAAAGTGGATTAAAACAAGCAATTGCTGGGCATAATGAATGGCCAGCAAGTCCTAAAGATAGCGCTGAACACTTAAGCATAGGAAAAAGAGGGGAACGAATACAGTTTGTGTGGACAAGACAACAATAAGGATCACGTTTTCTTAAGATGTAACTCGTTATTTACGTAAGCATACAACTCTAGGAATTCTGCTTGAATGCAGCATCAAGAAAAACATCCACATGAAAGTCCGTAAAAAGTTATACTTCCTAAAAGTTTTGGATGTGTAAAGAATTGTTAACAGAATATTTTAACATGCATGGAATAGAAATGGAAGCATGATCACACAAATGAAAGAAATGAGCGGCAAAGGAGAAGAAAGCGCCTATGACAAGTATTAACAGTATGCCAAAGGCTTCTTTAAACATTCAACTCATATTACATAAATAACAAATTGACCAGTAACCAAAAAATACAAAGACTAACAAAGGGTATATAGAAATTAAGCACTTACCACTCTCTCCTAGTTTATAACATTACACACGGTATATATAGTTCCAGATAATGATATGCATCAACAAAAAGGACAGTACCAAATAAGCAAGATTTTGTTCCAAATCTCATAAGAATACTGTAGCTTAAGTACTTCAAGCATCCTGCCTAAGATATGCAATTCTGAATTCTAGATATTGATAGCATAAATAAATTCTAGAGATTTAGAGACCACAAACTGAATATCCTTTCAGACTTGTCTACAATGGAAAATTGCTGTATAAAATAACATTCAACCACAATGACCAATTGATATATAAATTTCACATGTTTTGGAGTCATCTAGTAGATGCCATTCCAGTATAAGCAACTGCTAGCTAACCGACAAACTCATGAAACATTAGCCTGTGTAACAGTATCACATAGTCAGGTATAACCATTTAGTGCAAATCAATATCAAAACCTTCACTGGGATTACCCACATAATAAATCGTGAGGATCATGAGGTTTGTGCAGCTTGTGCCTGCTCACTCATTCCTGAGCATGCATAAGCAAAGATGTGCAATCATTTACTCAAAAAGATATATAACCATTATGAATCGGATTCTAATCTACATTAGACATGATATCTATGATCCTAAAATCAGTCCACCAATATCAAATTTCTGTTGTAAACCGCTTATGCATTTGGCTTCAAATGCATATTCTTCACAGCTACATATGAAATGATTGCTATTAGCATACACAATTGGCTTCAAATGCATATTCTTCAACAGCTCCCACTTACAAGACTACTTACCCGATAAACTTGCAGTACTGTTTCAACATGCAAAACTCGACACTCATTTTGCAAACGTCTGTGCTAAATAACAACAGTCACTGCATGCTCCTCTATAAAACTCCCATTCCGGCAATGATAACACCGGAAGAAGATATACAATAGCCTGAATAGATTCATTTAATTGTTTCTCCGTTTCACAGGCGTAATATAAATGGCACCTCATGAGATCTTACGTGAAATCTAGAACAATCAGGTGCAAAATCATTGCTCTTTCATTAATTCACCATGTGCAAAAATTCCACATGGATTCAAATATGTCCTCATATCAGCACACATCTAACTCAGCCAAGAAGCTAATCCCTGTCATATTCGTCTCATAATAAGAATTGTATACAATTATAAGAATTTAAATTTTCGATATGCAGACAACCTCAACCAGCAAAGCAAATAAAGGAATCATCGATGGCCAAAAGTACCTCAAATCCATCGATGGTGAGGCATATATTCCAAAGAGGGCATCCTCAACAAAATCTCTACTCCGTAATTGGGAACCTGAACCTTGTACCTCCAAGAAAATGGGAATAACAAAAGGAAAAAGTATTCCTCGATTCGGTATTTTACATAACAAAAAACCAAAAATACACAAGCTGAATCCAATTCCTTCACAATACATCTCCTAGTTCCCCCCCTAATTAAGAACATGCAGTGAACCGAAAAACAACCCAAAAAATAAAATTAAAGGATCAAAAACGAGAAGCAATCTAAGAAAGAAAACCCCCACCCTTTTCAAATTCAGAAAAGGTCCACTAATTAATCGAAAAAAATTGTTAAAACAATCTGATCGAGGAAAAGAAAGCTAGAAATTTACTAAGAACAGTAAAGGACTAAGTAAAGCAAAGTTTAACATGATCCCCCCATCAATGGAAACAAAAGTAGCCATTTCTGGGGTACTTGAGAGTCGAGAGTAGGTCACATTTGGGATGAAAAATTAGTACCAAAATTAGCAGCAGGAACCCAAAATAAGAGCAATAACACAAAAAAAATTGAAAAAAATAGATGATGATGCTGATCCGGGAGAGAAAGAGAGTAGACCTGGGAGACCCAAAATCTGCGGCCCTCCTATATCCTTGCGGCCTCTACTTAGTTTTTTTAAATTTTTTTGGGGCCGATCTATTGAGAGAGTAGCCGAGAAAATCGAGAGATGATGACGGAACGCCAGAGAGAGAGAAGAGAGAGAGCAAGCGAAGAATGACGGGATGGATTTTATATCCGACGAGTTGGGAAAGACTGATTTTCTTCGCCGATGTATCAAAAAAAATAGGTATATCCGTCTCTTAACAAGATACGGCTAATTTTTAGATTTAGGGAAAAAAAAATTTAGATTTTGGCCAAAAAAATAATAACTACGGAAATCGATCAAGTCTGACCAAGTCAGCTAGCACGCGCCTGGTTGCTGACTAGGCCTGTTTTGACTTGGTCGCACTTGCTAAGTGCTGCCAACTTGTGTTTTGAAAATTTGGCCGCACTTGCAAACTGCGACACAATTCCGCAATTGCAAAATGCGACCAAATTGTGAAAACTCAATTTGGCCGCACTTGGCAAGTTCGGCTAAATTGTTTGGGTATAGCTTCAGTCAAACCTTCAAAAGATTGTTTGCATGTATTATAATGAATAAATTGTTAGCCTAGTGGTATTACTGTTAGTTTGGAGGTAAATGGTCATGGGATCAATTCCCAGTCTTCCCAACAAAAAATTATTTTCATTTAAAATTTAAAAAAATTATTTAAACATACACAGCAAGATTCGAACCTGCAAATTATATACAAATAATCTATTTGAATCTTTAAAAGAAGCGGACCTCTAAATGACTTGGCCACACTTGGCAATGTTGAGTATTGGACTTCTCCCTACTTGATGTTAATGATGAGCAAACATAAATACTTGTGACTAATCCCCTATTTGCAGTTAATCCATAGGGAATGTGAAGAGTTATGAAGCCAAAAGGTCCTCATTACTCCAATGACTGGGGAGTAATGGATCACTCACAACACTCCCCCTTATTCATCCATTACTTTGGTCTTAGCTTACAAAGCTAAGTGGTTGGATACTTCTGGATCCTGAGTAATCGTGTTTGCCTCATTAAAACCTTAGCTGTGAAAAACCCAGTGGGAAAAAACCAACAGCTTAAGGGAAAAGAGTGCAACACACAAGTTACTCCCCCTCATCCGTACAAGCTTCAGGCTTGTTGGTCTTTCAGCTATCTCATACCAATTCCTTTTACAAGTTTCACAAAAATACATCTCGGTAAAGATTTAGTAAAAAGATCAGCTAAGTTGTTGCAGGACTGGATCTGCTGAATCTCGACCTCCTCGTTCTTATGTAGATCGTGCGTCCATAAGAATTTGGGAGAAATATGTTTCGTTCTTATCGCCCTTGATGTAGCCCTTCTTGAGTTGTGCAATGCATGCAGTGTTGTCTTCAAACAAGACAGTGGGCTCAAGATCACCAATCTTCAGGCCAGTGGCATCAAGGATATGTTGGACAACGGAGCGAAGCCAAAAACACTCTTTGCTTGCTTCATGGATCGCGATGAGTTCAGCGTGATTTGATGATGTTGCTGTGGTGGTTTGCTTTACCGATCTCCATGAGATAGCAGTCCCTCCATAGGTAAACACAAAACCAGTTTGTGATTTTGCTGTGTGTGGATCAGATTGGTAACCTGCATCAGCATAACCAAACAACTGGGAGGAGGAACCTCTCTGTTAGTATAGTCCCAAATCTATAGAACCCAGGAGGTAGCGTAGAAGATGATTTACTCCATTCCAGTGACGCTTTGTAGGCGCATCACTATGTCTGGCAAGTAGATTAACTGCAAACGCTATATCAGGACGCGTGCAGTTTGCCAGATATAGAAGTGCTCCAATGGCACTGAGGTAGGGTACTTCAGGACCCAGTAACTCCTTCCCCTCTTCCAGCGACCGGAAGGGGTCCTTATGAATATCTAGTGATCTCACGACCATATGAGTACTCAAAGGGTGACAATGTTCCATTGTAAACTTGTTTAAAAGTTTTCTTCTATAATTTGATTGATGTAACAGGATTCCACCTCGTATGTGTTCAACCTGTAAGCCAAGACAATACCTTGTTTTGCTTAGGTCTTTCATTTCGAATGTATGCGTTAGGCTTTTAGATATCTCATTGATCTCTTCGGGAGATCATACGAGATTTAAGTCATCAACATAAACCACAACGATGACAAATCATGTTCCCGTTCTTTTGATAAAGATACACAGATAGACTTCATTGTTTTCGAATCCTTAGTGTGCAAGGAAAACACTTAGTCTGTTATACCACATCTTTCCTGGTTGCTTTAGACCATATAATGATCTTTGAAGCCTTACAGATAAGACGTCTCGAGGTCTCTATTTCATCTCTGGGGGTAAATTAAACCCATCTGGAAGTCTCATATAGATTTCTTTATCTATATCGTCATATAGATATGCAGTCACAACGTCCATGAGCCGCATTTCTAGGCTTTCTAGAGATGATAGGCTAAGCAAGAATCGGAAAGTGATCACATCCATGACCGGGGAATATGTATCTTCATAATCAATCCCCGGTCTTTGGAAAAATCCATATGCTACTAGGCGTGCCTCATAGCAGACGATCACATTTTCTTCATTTCTTTTTCTGATGAAGACCCACTTATATCCCACAGGTTTAACACCTACATGTGTTTGGACTACTGGTCTAAAGACTTTACGTTTCAAGAGTGAGTCCAGCTCTACTCTTATTGCCTCGTCCCACTTTGGCCAATCATCTCTGCGTTTACATTATGCTAGAGATCGTGGTTCGACATCATCGTCGTATTCAGCGACGTGAACGGTATTAGCTAACGCAAAATCGTCGTCGACGACTGTGCTATTTCTGTCCAGTACCTCTCCAGTTCGTACGTAATTTAATGATGTTTTGTTGAGTATTTGTGTTTCATACCAATCTTATTTTGATGATGATCAAAACATTATGTTGTTGCTAATGAATCTCATGTGTTAGTCTCTCAGTTTATTTCAAGGATATCTTTCTTGGAGACTAATCACTTGGTGTAAGGATGGACATCATGTGAAGAAGGGCCAAAGTTTGGACTCAAGGAGTGCCAAAGCTTGGAGATGGTGGAGAACAATCAAGGCATCAAGATTGAAGACTTAGACTCTTAAGAAAGCATTGTAATCCATGTAATTTACTTTATTGCTTTCTCTCTTTTGAGTCTAGGGTTAATGTAATGCATTGCTAGATGGTTTGCTCATTCATACACATGTATTTAACCATCTTAGTGAACCTTAGGATTATCATAGAATCCAACCCAATAGGTTCACTGTGTCCAAAGACTCACTTGGAGTCTCTGGCTTTCCGTCAGTCGCCTGATGAGGAAAACACAGCCGACTGTGTGATTTCCAGTCGCCTGTAGATCCTTCTACAGTCGCCTGATATGCACAGCTCAAGTCATTATTTCAATTGACTCAAACTTGAGCTTTACGCACAGTCGCCTGAAGATCAGTTTACAGTCGCCTGTATATTTACAGTCACCTGGAAATTGGCCGACAGTCGCCTGTCAAGCGTAAGTGCAATCACTACATCTCTGTGTCTTCTCTCTATATTTTACAGTAGTCGACTGATGAAGAATATACAGTCGCCTGACTATTTGACAGTTGACTGTTGTATTAACATCGGTCGCATGTGCGAAGTATTGGAGAAAGAGTGCAGCACTCTGTTTCGATCCATCCCCTGCAGCAGTCGTCTGCTGAAGGATTAACAGGCGCATGTCATGTTTGTCAGTCGACTGTATTGAATTCGTCAGTCGACTGTCCTGGCTCAGATTATAGCAGTTGGATATTTTCTAGCCGTTGATCAGTCGACTGTCTTATGATCATCAGTCGACTGTTCCTGTCGTTTTCACCCAATTTCTAGCCGTTGCAGATTTGTTTATTTCGCTGTTTCTTTGGGTTTTTGGTCTTGATATAGGATTCCTATATATATGAGTGTGCTGCCTTTGCTTAAACTGGTTGATTAATTCTTGATTACTCTTGATTCTATTGAAAATCTCAAGAGATCTTTAAGCCACTCTCAAGCTCCCTCATTTCCCTCTATTGAGCATTCATCTTCCTTCATGCATTGAAGTCCAGCTCAATGGAAATCATCCAAGTGCTCTCAAGCATATTCCAACACTTGGAGATCCTCTTCCATGCCTTGCATTCATTCATGAGTAAGCATCTCAAGGCATAGGTAAGAGTATTTACTTTACATGGTGTAATTTGTTTTCCTATTTCTCTTTATAGGATTAGGATACTCTCTTTGTGGGAGTTTCTCTCTTTGTGGGGGTTGTCTCTTTGTGGGACTTGGGAATTCTCTTTGTGGGAATTAACTCTCTTTGTGGGAGTTCTAGTGTCCTAGTGTAGGGCTAACACTAATTCTCTGAGTGGGAGTTAGTGATTCTCTGTGTGGGAGTCTTGATCCTTGTGTAGGATTGGTTGGGTCCTTGTGTAGGGCATAAATCCTCTTTGTGGGGTATCTCCTTGTGAGATTTGTATTCACTTCTCTGTGTGGGAATATAATGAATATTGGTGTGGCTGGATGTACCCAAGTTTGGGGAACCAGGGTAAAACTTTGTGTTTGCGTTTGGATTGATTGTGCCTTTTAATTCCTCTTACATTTATAATTCCGCATTTGCAAGTTAAATTTCAATTAGACAATTTTATTGCCATTACACTATTCACCCCCCCTCTAGTGTGTGTTGTTAGTATTGCAAGGGTTAGACGATCCCTACATGTTTCTCCTATCGTTTCCTCTGCAGGGGAAATAAGGAGAGGAGAGATTGCTGGTCTGAGCTCAGCATCCTGTGGAGGGATCATCTTATTATTACCAGGAATCTTCCTCGTTCGAGGAACTTTATCCTTTGAACCTGGTGGGCGTCCTCTTTTCAATTGAGGTACAATGAATTCTGCTGCCGGTGGATTGCATCCATATTTGGAGATGTCAAGCCTAGCTTACGTGTTGGCAGCAGGGACGTGTGAACGAACAATCTTCTGGTTGTTCGTAAATTTATCCAGCAGTAGGTGTACTGTGTTCTAAATGTGAAGGACCTTCAGGATCTCATCTTCACACAGATTAGTACGCGGATCATATAGAGACAAAGACTTATTGTCCCAAGAAATGGTCTCTGAAGCGTCAGGCTTCTTAGACCGTGTGCCCAGTTTTGGAAAAATTTTCTCATCGAATTCACAGTCATCAAGACGTGCCTTAAATGCGTCCCCCATATGAGGTTTCAGGTATCTAATAATAGAGGGCGAATCAAACCCTATATAGATACCAAGACGACGCTGAGGACCCATTTTGGTCCTCTGAGGTCGTGCTATTGGGACATATATCGCACAACCAAACACTCTCAAATGAGAGATATCTGGGGGTGCACTATATGCTAGTTGCATCGGGGATAATATATGGCCACCTGAGGGACTTATCCTAATCAGCGATGCGGCATGCAATATAGCATGCCCCCAAGCATCCACAGGCAACTGGGATTGCATGAGCAATGGACGTGCAATCCATTGGAGTCTCTTTATAAGAGACTATGCTAATCCATTCCGGGTGTAAACATGAGCTACATGATGTTCAACTTCAATACCCGTTGCCCGGCAATAGTCTTCGAAGACTTGCGAAGTAAATTCGCCCGCATTGTCAAGACATAATTTCTTGATATGATTATCGGGGAAATGAGCCCGCAACCTAATTATTTTTGCCAATAGCTTTGGGAAAGCTAGGTTGCGAGTGGACAAAAGGCACACATAAGACCATTTTGTGGATGCATCAATCAGTACCATGAAGTACCGAAATGGGCCACTTGCAGGGTGAATAGGCTCGTAAATGTCGCCATGAATTCTCTCTAAGAAACCAGGAGACTCTAATCCCACTTTTAGGAGGGAGGGTCTCGTTATTAGTTTTCCTTGAAAACAACGGGGACATGGAAATTCACCCTTTTGAAGAATCCTCAGGTTCTTCAAATTATGTCCATGGGATTCAGAGATAATGCGACGCATCATAGCTGATCCTGGATGACCAAGTCTATTGTGCCAGAGTTGAAGCTCTGGCAATGAAAGGCACTTCTGGTGCTCAGTCATATTGGCTTCTATTGGTTGAATATACGTGTGGTAGAGACCCGACGTGAGTCCCTTAAATCGTTCGTGGATGGACTTTTGGCCATCTTTTTGACGAGTTACATACATATATTCAATGTTTTCTTCATCTCTAGTTTCTAAGTGATATCTGTTAAAACGAATATCTTTGAAACTTAAGAGATTTATATTAGATTTTGGAGAGAATAATGCATTTTGTACCAAGTCTTGTGTTATTTAGGAGCAATATGATTGCTTCCCCAGATCCTTCGATTATGTTGGACAATCCCGAAATCGTAATTACGGGACCGTCATATTTGTTTAAGCTATTAAAATAGCATGGATCGCAAAGGATAGTGTGCGTTGAGGCACTGTCCACTAGGCACTCATACTTCATCTATATATAAGAAAAATGAGAGTTTATTTAAGTAAATGAAAAACAGACATTTAAATAAAAGTGCTCTCAAATGAAACTACAAATGAAGTTATAGAATTTTAAATGCATAGATATAAGACGGGGCTCAATCGAGCAGGTCGTCATTTTTGAAATATTTTTTCAGTGAATTTTGTGAGCGGGTGAACTGTCGCCAAGTTTGTTTCAGGCTAAGACTTTTGGCTTGCCTGATACAGATCCTGGAGGTGCCGAGGGGTGCGACAATTTATGGACCAATGTCATGGCCTGTTTAGCCCTATACGACGACTGATATGGTAGTCCTCTACTCGTGAGTAGAGGGAGTATAATGAGTTGATAAGATGTGATATGGCGTGAATATGGCTCGTGGCAGTCGTGTAATTTAGTGAAGAGTGTAGGGGCATTTTGGTCATTTGACTATATGGGTAGAAGTGTATGTAGAGTAAGGTGGGTGTGTAAAGTAGTATCATACCTGTAAAGTTTGAAGGAGTAGGTTAGTGTGAGAGGGGGCTAGTGTGAAAAGGGATGGGATTAGTGGCATACTCATAAATTTTTAGAAGGGTTAGGGGCAAAACGGCCATTTGGGCTAAAGCTGCTGTGTGTACATACTAAAGTTGTGCGTGCATAAAGTAATGGCAAACTTGTTAATACTTGAAACTTGAGGGTAATTTTGGAAGGGTATTAAGGCCATTTTAGCCTATGCATGCTTATCCTAAAGAGCATTCTAGAGCTAGATATTTTGTATGACATTTCTACCTCTTTCTTCTTCTTTTCATTTTTTCCAATTCCCCTCTCCACTCCGAAAGCCTTGGCCAAAATTCTTCTACCCTTTTCTCCATACATCAAGACTCCAAAACCCTAATTATGCTTCCAAAAATTCAAGAAAAAACCCTAGCTCTTCAAGGAGAAAGAAGTGTGGAAGGAGGCGAAAGAAAAGAGAGGAAGGAAGAGGATTTCTTGAGGTAGGATTCTAACTTCGGTTTGGGAATTTTTATTTAGGATTATGAGGATGCTATGGTGATATTTTGATTACACATAGTCTTGAATTCATGGATTATATGTGCAATAGATAAAAAAGACGACATTTTTCTTGGTTTTTCTTAGCTAATTACCCTCCCCTGAAATCCAGATTTTCTGTTGTGTGTTTCTTCCTCAATTCTGATCTCTGTGGTTTGATTTACTCTATGAAAAAAATATGCATGCGTAGATCTTGAAGTCCTACCCCAAATTAATATAAAATTTGTCATATGTTGAGTTCAATAAGTAGGAGTAAAAATTCAGTGTTTGCAACATGTCTGGAAATATGTCAAACTTGACACAGTTTAGAAAAATGAGGTTTATTACCTGCACACTCTATGGAATTTACTGTTCTTGGTCTTGTTGTGAATTTAACAAGTTTATCTATAATTTCATAAGTGGGCTCATATTTCGAAGTTTTGGCTGCAACATGCCTAAAATCGGATTTTAATACAGACCCAGAATTCTGTCTGAAAAACAGTCTGGACATAATGCACCAAATAAATCACCATAAATTGCCTAGTTCACATTTCTGCATGAAACTTTATGGGTGAATCCAGAACTATTATATCTTCAACTTTCATTCAGTGAGTTTTGCCAAATTCACAAGATACATTGATGAAATATGCTGATTTAGCAGCTGTTTCTGCACATTTCAGCAATCTGAACTGTTTTGGGTGAAGTTGAAATTGTGATTGTTGTTAAATTTTCCATTTTAACATGCATGAATGTCATTGATATCTTTAAGAAATGTTAATTATGATATTTGGTACTAAAATTGATGGTGTGGCACTTTTCATTTACATGGTGAACGCTATATGTTTGTTAAAATACCCAAATGAACTTGAAATTGAAGAAACTTGGGAAATGGCCATTATAACGTGTGTGCCATGTATTACCTTTGAGAAATTGTGTATGTTCATTGAAGATCAAGACACATGACATGTCAACTGGGACGTCTCGATCTGCCCTAAGGCAAGTGAGCATCCTGGTATGGGGGATGAGAGAAGTTTGGGTATAGCTTAAGTATAAGGGGCTGGACTGAGAAGTTGGGGAAAGAGATATGTGATATGTGATATTTATTCCCACTCTCCTTACCGGGAGTGGAGGGGGCATATGGATGTTGTGTTATTATGTGGAGAGCCTCACTCTTGCCAGGGACGGGGAAGCTGAGAGGCCCGACGTACAGTGCCCGTGTCCACTGCGTCGAGTGCTATGTTCGCCCCAAATTTGGGGCGAGGTCCAGGCCCTTATCTTTAGGTGATACCCAGGCTTCCACAGAGTCACTAACATCTACTAACTAATATACTTTATATGTGTTGTTATTGCACACTTGTGTGTCGTACTCTTTGCCTTGGTTACTTGTACTTCTATTGCCTTTACACTCAAAACCTCTAAATGATTTTCCCCTACCCTAGTTAGTTTCCTACAGGGCACGTTTTGACGTGCTCATTTTACTTTTCAGGTCTTGAACAGAGGACACCAGAACAAAATCTCCCTCAGGAGATTGCTTAGACGCGAGTTGACTTGGGGACACCACTCTTTTGGGCTGTGTCGTGTAGTGTGAGCTGGGTCGAGTGGTGAGCGAGTTGTCTTTTGTAGTTGTGATATATGTTGGTGGCTTGTAGTACTTCTCATGTATACTTGAGTCAGTTTCACAGTGTACTTGATGTTGGTGCATGGTTCTCTCCTTGGTTATGAAAATATGTGGTTATGTACTTTCTGTGATGGCTGTATGTGTTGCTTTCTTACATCTATGTGTGTGATGTATGATCCCAGCATTCGCAGTGGCATGCTTATTGTGTTTTTTTTCACGCTTGGTGTAATACCGCGGCTTGTCAGGCTCCATCCTTCTTTTTCCATGGTATGGAATGCCATACAAAGTATTTGTAAGAATGTGGCGTGACATGTTTAGTGGTGGCCCATGCAGGTCGGCTCACACTGCGATATGCGAAAGGATGATACATCCAACACACTTTAATGCCATCGCATATGGTACTAATTCCACTTGTGATGTCCTCCTTCTATACAGAGTGGACAATGGAAACGGGATATCTTCGTCAAAGATGGAGCACGCTGAAACCTCTTTGATGGAGAAGATTTTACTGGGTTTCCAGGCGAGTCTGGGTCAGCAGGCTGAGATGCTCGTCAAGATGCAGGGTCAGAAGACCCCAGGCCTCAAGCAGTTCAAAACAATGAAGCCGAGGACTTTTTTGGCAAGGAGACTGCATTGGAGGTCGATGAGTGGTTACGGTGCACAGATGATGACCTCACAGCTGTCGGATTTCCATTGGAGAGTTGGGTTGATGCAGCAAAAAGGCAGTTGGTACATCTGGCCAGAGATTGGTGGGATGCCCAGGAGCGGCATCTGACAAGTCCTATCTCTTGGAAGACCTTCAAGGAGTGTTTTGAGTCCAATTCCTTCCAGAGACTGCAAAGGATGAGTTCAGATAGCGATTTGAGCAGTTGACTCAGGGCCAGCATAGTGTGGATGAGTATGATGCCGAGTTTTCTTTGTTGAGCAAGTTTGCCCCGGAGCTTGTTGTGACTGGTGCCACCCGAGCTCGACGCTTCCGTATGGGAGTGGATCCGGAGTATAGAGGGGCGATGTCTACACAGAAACTCGCCACACAAGAGGATGTGCTCGAGTCGGCAAGATTATATGAGATCCATTTGCAGAGCATAGGAAAAATGCTACAGGTGACAGACGACCATCAGGATCACAGAAGGCATTATCTCGCTCAATACAGAAGGCCCAGTTTAAGAGGCCAGGAGCCCCTGCAGTGACACAGAGACGTCTGACATGCCAATTCTGTGGCAAGACTGGTCATGAACAGAAGGAGTGTAGGGCTTGGGCTAGACAATGCTTCTTGGAATGAACAGAAGGCTCCTTATCGGATGGCACCACCTGAGTTGGCTGAGCTTCGTAATCAGTTAAGGACTTATCAGAGCGAGGGTTGATACAGCCAAGCGTGTCACCTTGGGGAGCATCAGTGCTTTTGGTGAATAAGAAAGATGGATCCCGGAGGATGTGTATTGATTATAGTGAATTGAACAAGGTGACAATAAAGGACAAATACCCACTTCCTCGCATCGATGACCTATTTGATCAGCTTGGTGGTTCTCGAGTCCACTCAAAGTTGGACTTACGGAGAAGTTATCATCATATAAAGGTTCGGGGGTCTGATGTACCGAATACAGCTTTTTGAAGCCGTTAAGGACATTATGAGTTCCTGGTGATGCCCTTCGGTGTGACTAATGCTCCAGCTACCTTCATGAGATTAATGAATCAGGTATTTTTTGACTATTTGGACAAGTTCGTGATAGTCTTTATTGATGATATCCTGATATATTCCAAGGATGAGGAAGATCATGCAGAGCACCTGAGGATTGTTCTAGAGACTTTGAGGTAGCATCAGTTATATGCCAAATATAGTAAGTGCCAGTTTTGGCTGGCTAAAGTGGCATTTTTGGGGCACATAGTTTCAGGAGAAGGCATATCAGTTGATCCAGAAAAGGTGGCTGCATTGGAGAAATGGCCTCTTTCCAGGTCGGTTTCAGAGATCCGGAGTTTTTTAGGGTTGGCTGGCTATTACAGGAAGTTCATCAAGGATTTTTCCAAGATCGCGGCACCACTTACTCATCTGACTAAGAAAGATGTTGCTTATGTCTGGTCTGAAGAGTGTCAGCTTGCATTTGTGGAATTAAAGAGAAAGTTGACAATTGCGCCAGTCCTGACGATTCCAGATCGTTCTGGAGGATTTGAGATTTTCTGTGATGCTTCTTGTAAAGGACTGTGATGTGTCCTACATCAGCATGGACGTGTTGTAACTTATGCCTCTAGACTTCTGAAGGTGCATGAGCTAAATTACCCTACTTATGACTTGGAGTTGGCGGCCGTGATTTTTGCCCTAAAGATGTGGAGACACTTTCTACTAGATGAGCATGTCAAGGTGTACACCAACCATAAGAGTTTGAAGTATGTGTTCATCCAGAAGGAGCTTAACTTGAGACAACGTCGGTGGCTTGAGCTGATTGTAGAATATGATCTCGATCTCCAGTATCACCCTGGAAAGGTTAACGTGGTCCCGGATGCTCTCAGTAGATATCCAGCTGTGATGATGTTGACCTCTCAGCCTCAGCTCCAGTGGGCCCTACGATATATGGAGATAGAGGTCGTTCTTCCGGGCATCAGAGCAGCCATGTTGAACTTGCAGGTCCAATTCGATTTGGTAGACCAGATCAAAGCTGCATAGTCAGTAGATGAAAAGCTAAAGAGGATCCGAGAACAGGTAGATGCCGGACTTCGGACCGACTTCTACATTCACGAAGATGGCTCTCTTAGATTTGGGACTCGGCTATGTGTGTCGGCTGGTGCTATCCGAGAGGAATTTCTTAAAGAGGCCCATAGCTCCCCCTATTCAATTCACCCGGGCAGGACAAAGATGTACTGTGACTTGCGACAACATTACTGGTGGCATGGGATGAAGCGCAATATAGCCAGAAGTGTGGCCTCGTGCTTGGTCTGTCAACAGGTGAAGGCCGAACACCAAAGAGTTGCAGGTCTGTTGCAGCCTCTTCCCATACCTGAATGGAAATGGCAACACGTAACGATGGATTTTGTGACTGGGCTACCCCGCACACCCAAGGGAAATAATGCAATTTGGGTAGTCATTGATCGCTTGACCAAATCTGCACATTTCATTCCCTTTCGAGTTGGGCAGTCTGCCGAGCATTTGGCTCGAAAATACATGGAGGTAGAACTCCTTTGTCACCATTGCAACTTCTATATTTGGGAACGTGAGGTGTTTGGCATACTCTTTCCTTGCAGGAGATCGTGAGGCTTCATGGAGTTCCTGTTTGTATAATCTCTGATCGGGACACAAGATTTACCTCACATTTTTGGAGAAGTTTGCAGTCTAGTTTGGGTACTCATCTCAAGTTTAGTACCGCATATCATCCCCAGACAGATGGGTAATCTGAGCGAATTATTCAGATCATCGAGACATGTTGAGGGCGTGTATGCTGGACTTTAAGGGATCCTGGGAAGATCATTTGCACCTAGTGGAGTTTGCTTACAACAATAGCTATCAAGTAAGCATTGGAATGGCACCGTTTGCTGCTCTGTATGGAAGGAAGTGCAGATCGCCTCTAAGCTGGGACGAGGTTGGGGACCGTGAACTCTTAGGACCTAACTTGGTGGTGGAAGTGATCGATGTGGTTTGGACAGTCAAGGAGAACCTTCGTATCGCTCAGGATCGCTATAAGCATTGGGCTGATACAAAGAGGCGTCCATTGGAATTTCATCCAGGCGATTACGTGTTCCTGAAGATCTTCTCGACACATAACACGATTTGATTTGGTAGACGAGGGAAGTTGAGCCCGAGATTCATTGGCCCATTTGAGATCTTGGCTCGTGTTGGTGAGGTTGCCTATCGTCTTGCCTTATCTCCATCCCTTGAAGGCGTCCATGATGTGTTCCATGTATCTCAGCTTCGAAAATATGTGGGAGACCCTAGTCACCTTGTGGACTTCTCAGAGATTGAAGTGCGTCCCGACCTGACTTATGAACAGCAACCAGTGGCCATCCTGGATCGGAGACAGAAGATACTGAAGAAGAAGGCCATTAATCTAGTAAGGGTTATGTGGCAGCAAGAATCCCCTGGTGAGTCCACCTGGGAGCGTGAGGACAAGATGAGAGACAGATACCCTCACCTGTTTATGTAAGTATCATATCCCTGTATCAATGTCTCTTTTGATAATCTTGAGTGCAAAATTTTGTGGGGACAGTGGTGTAAGGTAATATAGAGAGAGGCCCCTGGGAATAAGAAGTATTTTTCTTCTTAGACTAGAACCCTTAGACTTCGAAAATTCGAGGACAAACTTTAGTTTAAGGAGTGTAGGATGTCATGGCCTGTTTAGCCCTATACAGCGACTGATACGGTAGTCCTCTACGAGCGAGTAGAGGGAGTATAATGAGTTGATAAGATGTGATATGGCGTGAATGTGGCTCGTGGCAGTCGTGTAATTTCGTGAAGAGTGTAGGGGCATTTTGGTCATTTGGCTATAGGGTAGAAGTGTGTGTAGAGTAAGGTGGGTGCGTAAAGTAGTATCATACCTGTAAAGTTTGAAGGAGTAGGTTAGTGTGAGGGGCTAGTGTGAAAAGGGATGGGATTAGTGGCATACTAGTAAATTTTTAGAAGGGTTGGGGCAAAACGGTCATTTGGGCTAAAGCTGCTGTGCGTACATACTAAAGTTGTGCGTGCATAAAGTAATGGCAAACTTGTGAATACTTGAAACTTGAGGGTAATTTTGGAACGGTATTAAGGCCATTTTAGCCTGTGCATGCTTATCATAAAGAGCATTCTAGAGCTAGATATTTTGTATGACATTTCTACCTCTTTCTTTAACCTTCTTTCTTCTTCTTTTCATTTTTTCCGATTCCCCTCTCCACTCCCAAAGCCTTGGCCGAAATTCCTCTCCCCATTTCCCCATCCATCAAGACTCCAAAACCCTAATTTTGCTTCCAAAAATTCAAGAAAAAACCCTAGCTCTTCAAGGAGAAAGAAGGGTGGAAGGAGGCGAAAGAAAAGAGAGGAAGGAAGAGGATTTCTTGAGGTAGGATTCTAACTTTGGTTTGGGAATTTTTATTTAGGATTATGAGGATGATATGGTGTTATTTTGATTACACATAGTCTTGAATTCATGGATTATAGGTGCAATAAATTAAAAAGAGGACATTTTTCTTGGTTTTTCTTAGCTAATTACCCTCCCCTGAAATCCAGATTTTCTGTTGTATGTTTCTTCCTCAATTCTGATCTCTGTGGTTTGATTTACTCTCGGAAAAACCAAATTCATATAAAATTTGTCATATGTTGAGTTCAATAAGTAGGAGTAAAAATTCAGTGTTTGCAACATGTTTGGAAATATGTCAAACTTGACACAGTTTAGAAAAATGAGGTTTATTACCTGCACACTCTATGGAATTTACTGTTTTTAGTCTTGTTGTAAAGTGAACAAGTTTATCTATAATTTCATCAGAGTGTTCATATTTTGAATTTCTGGCTGCAACATACCTAAAATCGGTTTTTAATACAGACCCAGAATTCTGTCTGAAAAACAGTATGGTCATGCTGCACCAAATAAATCACCATAAATTGCCTAGTTCACATTTTTGCATGAAAATTTTTGGGTGAATCCAGAACTATTATATCTTCAACTTTCATTCAGTGAGTTTTGCCAAATTCACAAGATAAATTGATGAAATATGCTGATTTAGTAGCTGTTTCTGCACATTTCAGCAAGCTGAACTGTTTTAGGTGAAGTTGAAATTGTGATTGTCATTAAATTTTCCATTTTAACATGCATGAATGTTGTTGATATCTTTAAGAAAGTTTAATTATGAGATTTGTTACTAAAATTGATGGTGTGGCACTTTTCATTTACATGGTGAACGCTATATGTTTGTTAAAATGCCCAAATGAACTTGAAATTGAAGAAACTTGGGAAATGGCCATTAAAACGTGTGTGCCATTAAAATGTGTATGTTCATTGAAGATCAAGACACATGACATGTCAACTGGGACGTCTCGATCTGCCCTAAGGCAGGTGAGCATCCTGGTATGGGGGATGGGGGAAGCTTGGGTATAGCTTAACTATAAGGGGCTGGACTGAGAAGTTGGGGAAAGAGATATGTGATATGTGATATTTATTCCCACTCGTCTTTACCAGGAGTGGAGGCGACATACAGATGTTGTGTTATTATGTGGATAGCCTCACTCCTGCCAGGGACGGGGGAGCTGAGAGTCCCGGCGTACAGTGCCAGTGTCCACTGCGTCGAGTGCTATGTTCGCCCCAAATTTGGGGCGAGGTCCAGGCCCTTATATGTAGGTGATACCCAGGCTTCCAAAGAGTCACTAACATCTACTAACTAATATACTTTATATGTGTTGTTGTTGCACATTTGTGTGTCGTACTCTTTGCCTTGGTTACTTGTACTTCTATTGCCTTTACACTCATAAACTCTAAATGATTTTCCCCTACCCTAGTTAGTTTCCTACTGGATACGTTTTGACGTGCTCATTTTACTTTTCAGGTCTTGAACAGAGGACACCGGAGCAGAATCTCCCTCAGGATATTCCTTAGATGCGAGTTGACTTGTGGACACCACTCTTTTGGGCTGTGTCATGTAGTATGAGCTGGGTCGAGTGGTGAGCGAGTTGTCTTTTTTAGTTGTGATATATGATTGTGTCTTGTAGTACTTCTCATGTATACTTGAGTCAGTTTCACAGTGTACTTGATGTTGGTGCGTGGTTCTCTCCTTGGTTATGTAAAGCTGTAGTTATGTACTTTCTGTGATGGCTGTATGTGTTGCTTTCTTACATATATATGTGTGTGATGTATGATCCCAGCAATCGCAGCGGCCTGCTTATTGTGTATTTTCTTTTCACGCTTTGTGTAATACCGCGGCTTGTCAGGCTCCATCCTTCTTTTCCCATGGTATGGAATGTCATACAAAGTATTTGTGTCAATGGGGTGTGACAACCAATGTCCAGTCATGCCACATTTATGGCATTTATCCTCCCAGTTCTTCTTAGGAATTGACACTGGTTCAGTGTTCTTATGCTTCCATGTGAAGTTTCTCTTCCCTTTGTTGTTGTTGTTGGTTTGGGGAGGTGCTCCTCTTGCTGGCTTTATTACAGCTTACCCTTTGTTCTTTCTAGCCTTCTTCTTGTTTTTCCACTTCTGGGAAGAAACATGATGGGCTTCAGGGATAGGGGCAGTACCAGCATGGCACAAATTATGAGTGGCAAGCAGTATATCTCTATTCTGCTCTGTCCTAAGAAGGCAAGAGATCAAATCAGAGGACTTCGTGAAGTTGCGTTCACGATACTGCTGCATGAGGATTGCATCTTTCTCGTGAAACGAGGTAAATGTTTTTTCCAACATGCCATGCTCAATCACTTTTTCACCGCATAACTTCAAGCGTGAGGTGATATTATGAAGTGTAGAGTTATGCTCAGCGACGGATTTATAGTCCTGAAGTCTGAGGTTTCTCACTCATAACTAGCACGTGGTAAAATTACATCGATTTGATGTTTATAACGTGCCTCCAGCGCTTGCCACAACTCCAATGGGTCTTCCACCGTTAAGTATTCGGCCTTTAAGGTCCGATCTATGTGTCTCCTGATATAGATAATGGCTTTAGCCTTATCTATGTCGGAGACTACGGTAGGAAAACTGCTAGATGGTTGTGCCTCTTCAGGGGTACTGCTAGCAGATGTTTCGACCATTGCGTGGGCCAGAATAGAGTGGAGAAGTGCCATCGAACGCAAGTGGAACTTCAGGTCCACTCACCAGCTAAGAAAGTTCTTTCTCGCTGCATCAAGAGCTTCGAAATCGATGCTTGCCAATTTTGCCATTATAATCTATGCAATTTAAATAAGCATGGATTAATAATTAAACATCATGCTAAAAAGAAATAAATAAGAAAAAATGCGGGGATCGGCCAGATACCCAAAATATAAAATGTCCAAAGTCCATATTACAGTCCATAAAGAGAAAAAAGAAAAATACAAGTTGGAAACCCAATTTAGGTCCTAGATATATGCAATCTCCTCCATCTTCATAAGTAGTAACACCGGTCTTTGGCATTTATACATAAAATTCCTCACTACAAATTTCTCTCAGAAAAGAAAAATAAATTACAAAGAGAAGGAATATAATTAAAAGGGTATCTAAAAATTGGCCGATCCCTAAAAACACATTTTGACTTATTTAAACATCCACGCAGTTTATAAATGCAACATGCAAATAATAATAGAGCAATGAAATTTGTAGACATTACAAAAATCATCAAGTCCAAATATTGGATAAAACAATTTTATTTAAATTAAAAGGTATTAATTGGACCATGGGGAAACGTCACTCATCTTTAGGTTAGTTAATTAAAGACAGAGTGGTCTCAGGATCCATTTAACCAATTTAACTTAAATAAATGTTTAATCCAATGCTTAAGAGATTTAATAATTGAAAAGTAGCAGATAAAATAATATAATATGCAAGTCATGTGGGCTATAGTTGGGCAGTAGGCCCGATAGCAAAAATAATAATCAAATCAAATTAATCTGCAATTTGATTAACTTGGCTTCTGGCCCAAATAAACAGACAAAATGAATTATTATTCAGATTTGGGCTGCAGGCCCATAAGCAAAATAAAATTTAATTTAATTGTCATTGTTATGAACTGGGCTTCAGGCTCAATAAATAGCCAAAACAATTTAGTATTAAGATTCGGGCTGCAATATTCAAAATTTAATTTAACATAAGCCCTAAATAACAAATTTTAGGGTAGTAGTTAAAGAATGTGAAAAGCCCCCCCAAAACCCTTCATTTTACAATAGTGTCCCTCTCCCTTCCCTGTCGATGTTAAACAGCGAGCCCCATCTGGGAGGGGCTGTACCCGAAAAATGCCCAGCAGCACAGGGAAACCCCCCCAGCGAGGGGGTGACGTCCCCCCGGTTTGTGATCATGCAAGTGTGCAATAAGATGGGGGATACCAGATTTAAAATATTTATACCGCAAGCGCACGGTGTTGTAGTGTGGCTTGGGGGTCGAACACAGAGAGGCGTGGTTGTGTTTGTTTCTAAGAGGAACCAATTCACCCTAGGGGTGAGCTAGCCCGAATCGATGGATGGGTTGTCACGAAATGTAGATACGAGGTTAAACAATATAAAAGGAAACCTGGGACTTCGGTTTCCACCCTATCATGTGTTCTCGCTATTACGACCGGTGGATAGGACAACGATCGGAATTAGGGTTTAGTGGTGAGACGTTGCCTCTAAAAGTGATACCAGCGTCCATGGGCCCGATATTCCGGTCGGTGCCCAGGATGATACGCCGGACTACCCGGGTTCGGTCAGTGGGCATTCCCATGTCCATTAACACTGACCAACTTCGAGAGCACCAAGCTCGCAACGATAACTCCCAACATCTCATCATGCCTCTCCCGCACGCTAGGATTCGATGTCTACGCTAAAGGCGTGAGCTATGGCTAGTGAGTCAACCGTCAAGTTTATTCCCCCTTGGCCCAATGGTCAAAGGCGGTCTTTTTCCTGCCGATGACAATAAAACACCCCGCATAACCAATAGATTCCTATTCCCTATCGATTTCCTAGTCCTATGGATGCATTAGGGAGAACCCACGAAGGGGTTTCCACCAAAATCCCAGATGAGGGAACTTCTCGCACATTTTAGCTAAAAAGCGATCTAAATGAAAATCGACCATTAAAAACATAATCAGGCAATTGAAATGCGATAGTAGTAAGGCAATTAAGATAATATCAAAGTTTCATAAAGATCAGAACACTTACAAATAAAGATAAAATTCCAGCCGTCACAATAGGAAAAAAACAGAAAAATACACAGTTTGGTTTCTGAAAACCTAGGGCTTCTATATATAGAAAACGCCGTCACCCGATCGGTTGAAGAATCACCCAATCGGGTGAGCTGCTACGTGCTTCGGCTGCGGTCTTCAGAAACTTCACCTGGTCACATGACATGATCGGTTGGCGCAAGCGGCTCGCCGTTTGGATCAAGCGGTCATCGGGTGAACCGATCAGTTGATAAATCAACCGATCGGTTGGAAACGTCGCCCAAAAGACAGAAACTTGCGACGTTTTGGCACGGTCAGCTGGCCGTCGGGTGAGCTCTCCGGGTCGTGTCTTGGGGGAATCGGCTACAGGTGAACCGATCGGGTGAAGGTCACCCGATCGGTTGGAATTCAGCTTCAATTTCCCGAGAAGTCTGTTGGGCTGAACCGGTCGGTTGATGCTCACATTTCTTCAGCTGCTGTCCGGGTCGTGCACGCGTGCATCAACCCGATTGGTTGGCTGTATCCAACCGATCGGGTGGGGGGCTGAAAGATAGCAATCTTGGTCGTTTGACCCCTGGATCACGCGTGACTCCTCCCGTTGCTCCGGGGACTTATGATATCTTCGTTATGTGTCCCCTACGCGGGAAATCTCCTGCAAACAGACAAAAACAAGGAGAAGTGAAAGAAAACTAGAAAATACGAGAAAATGGATACGGGACGGCGGAAAATAACGGAAAAACACAAAGAAGACGTGCGCGAATATATAAAATATACACACACGTCAAAATCCCCCAAGCTGAACCCTTCCTCGTCCTCGAGGAAGACGAGTGAGAGTAGGAGCTCGGAGGGAGAAAATAGAGCGAAAGATAGAAAAAGAGAAATCAAAATCCTAAATCGTCCGTTAGGGCCAACAAAATCAAAAACGCCACACCAAGCAAGCACGCAAGCGACAAATCACAACACTAAACCAAAGAAAATGAGTCCAAACAAGTGTCATAGGTCCACGCGGTGAAGCGCGAGTGAGTGTGGTCACGTGCTAGCAGACGGTGTTTCTATCTACAGTGTGCAATAAAGCTCCATATACACAAATCCAAGAAAAGACCCAAATATCGATTCGATTTGAAATAAGCGGCGAATATATAGCTCAAGCATGCATCAGAACAGAGTAAGAATCGAATCGTATCATGTGCCAGGGATTCCACAACTAGGGACTAGAAAATCACCTCACTATCACCTAGATAATAGCTAGAAGGTCCCTACACCAAGTGTTTTCGAAAACAATGGGGTTGAGATGATGTGGAGAAGAACACTCGGTGCAAATTCTCGCCTTCCCTTTATTCTGGCAAAATATTCACACAGGAATTTTTTTGGGTTTTGGATATATGTATTTTTTTGGGCTTTTGGCTATACACATATATTTTTTTCTTTTCTTTTCTCTTTTCTACTTTTTTTGCTTTTGGGTTTTCTTTTCTCTCTCTCTTTTTTTGGATTTTTGGATTTTGGGGTATATACACGTGTGTACTCTCCCAAGTGGGAGAACAGTACACGACGAGGTGATTTGTACCAAGTAAAATAAAAAAGAAATCGGATTGTAGACACTTGGGCAAGGGAGATTTTCTTCGCTAATCAGATTATAGGCTAAATGGGTTATCCTGGTCCTAATTGTGGAATCCCGACACATGCGAAATGAAATATACGATATAAATATAGCATGCGTATAGAGGCAGACAGGAGAAGCAGATACCGCATATTCAAATCGAAACATGATAATCTAGGGGTCATTCCAGGATAGGTATATAAATCAAAATCCTGCAGTAGAAGCACCCCGTAAGCTAGACACATCGCACGACTCACACAAAAGCAAAATGGACCCACGATGCATGAAATACAAGAGGACTCAGCTTCCTAGGGTTAGTGAATGTGATTATCGAAGCCATGCTAGGTGTGTGTGTGTGATTTTGTGGAAATTCATCATTTGGGGTCATCTCTAGGAGAGAGAGGAGAAAAAGGAAAGAAAGAAAAAGAAAAACACGGTGAAAACGACTCAAAAAACGAAGAAAAAGACACAAATGACGCACAAAGTGCGACTCCCCCAAGCTGAAACTTGCATTGCCCTCAATGCAATAGAAGTAAATACGGGAGGGCAACGAAAATGGGGGGTACGCACCGACACAAGAAAATGAAAAACAAGAAAAACACACGAACGAAACTGAAAAATAAAGAAAAAGAAAAAGAAACACATAAATAAAAGAAACAAAAGCACATCCAAACGACACATATAAACAGACACACAATGACGTCACACGACAAAACACACAAAAGTCGATTTCCCCCAAGCTAGACATGACAAAGCTAGCAATATGATATGATCAATGTGGTGCAGAAATATGCTAGGGGGAAAATCGGAAAAGAAAGAAGTCAGAATGCAGAAGAGGAAGTGTCCTCGTCCTCCTCAGTAGAGGATGTGGGGTGTGGGCGGGAGAAGTGATAAAAGGGCACGACATGATAGGTTATTATGATGCAAAATCGAATCCTAGATACGCTCCCCTCACTAATGAGAGGAGACGAGATTATTCAAATCTAAACTAGAAAGCGGTAAATTTTTACACTACACATGAGCATAGGCGGATCCAAGATCTGGAGTAGGGCAAGTAGCTGCTCTAACTGCTCCTTCTGTGGCTCTGCCAGAAGCGCTGTGCCACATGTGCCAATGGACCCAAGCAATGCACCTCCAAGCATCCCTCGTAGGTGTCCACCTGTGACCTGTAAAGGACGAGTTGTATTAGTCCATGTCAAGAAATTATTTCCCAAAATAAATGTATCCTAGAGATAATCGTCAACATAAGGTGGAAAAATAATAAAAGGGTGACGAATACTCCCTGAGAATGGGTCGCTATCCTCTGTACTAGCGACTACCAAATCCTCGCTCTCCATGAGAAGTGGCTCTCCAGGTGGTGACACACCGCAGCATACCTCAAGGGAAGTAGATCACGTGTCCTGCGAGAGATATGGTGTGTCAAATATATATGAGTCTAAAGAAATAGGAAGTGAAAAGCGAGACTTAAAAGTGGAGTGAGAGTGAGTATGAAAATCTCCCTGAATAAGGGTAATATGCTCAAGTAGATGCTCAGCCGCAGAAGAAGTGGAGGGCGACGGTAAAGGTAGATGTGATTTGGGCTCCATGAAGTGGACCATTGTATCCAAACCCTCATGCACATCCTTCTCGACGATATGCTCATACTTCACCATCTGCCCGATGTCCTGAATGACATCCTCGTGGTTGACCACAGACCAAGGAAGAAGTTGTGACAGAGATGGCTGTGGAGGTGGATGTGGAGCGGACCCCTCATATGTGGTCGTGGTGTACTCGTCCTCATGCACATCCTCCTCGCCCGTATGCATAAGCTTTGTAGTCTCCTCGGTGCTCTCGTAGGACTCATGTGGGGTATCCAAACCAAGATGAGAAATCTCTCCCACAGATCCTAGAGAAGTCACCCCATCTTCACTATCATCATCAAAAAATGCTTCGTCATCCAAGTGGTAGTGTTGGAAAAGTGGGGTATCGACATGAGATGTGTCTATGGTGGCCGATGGCATGGTGGTCTCAACCATGGAAGTGGGTATATCCTCTCCTTCATCCCCTCTCCTTGGTGTAGGCTCGGTGATCGGTACCATCAAGTTTTGTAATATTTGGCCTTGGTTAAACATGTCACTTTCAAGGAGAGACACGAGGCTTGATTCTTCTTGCGTTTGTGGAGGGATATAAGGTTGAGGAAATGGATGTGAGGTGTTTGGGCTAAGTTTGTGGGAAAATGTTTGGCCTTGGTGTAAGGGGAGGCTCTTAAGCGTAAATGTGCAACCATAATACATGTGCCCCGCCATCCCACAAGTCTCACAAACCAAAAATGAATAGGGATCGTAGCCTCCCATCTGAGCATCGAAATCTGATCTCCACAAGGCAATATAAAAGATACCTGGATAACAAAAATAAGAAAACTAGAGAGGAGCGTCAATAGTACAAGAAAATAACAAAAATATAATATAATGACGGGGGAAAAATTTCTTGGTTATTGTATTTTTTTTGCGTAGTCTAACGAACCCAATCTAAGCTAATATCAAACCGAACGCCTCCCCGGCAACGACGCCATAAAGCTTGACGTCCCCCCGGTTTGTGATCATGCAAGTGTGCAATAAGATGGGGATACCAGATTTAAAATATTTATACCGCAAGCGCACGGTGTTGTAGTGTGGCTTGGGGGTCGAACATAGGGATGCATGGTTGTGCTTGTTTTTAAGAGGAACCAATTCACCCTAGGGGTGAGGTAGCCCGAATCGATGGATGGGTTGTCACGAAATGTAGATACGAGGTTAAACAATATAAAAGGAAACTTGGGACTTCGGTTTCCACCCTATTATGTGTTCTCGCTATTACGACCGGCGGATAGGACAACGATCGAAATTAGGGTTTAGTGGTGAGACGTTGCCTCTAAGAGTGATACCAACATCCCATGGGCCCGATATTCCGGTCGGTGCCCAGGATGATACGCCGGACTACCCGGGTTTGGTCAGTGGGCATTCCCATGTCCATTAACACTGACTGACTCCGGAAGCACCAAGCTCACAATGATAACTCCCAACATCTCATCCTGTCGCTCCCGCGCGCTAGGATTGGATGTCTACGCTAAAGGCGTGAGCTATGGCTAGGGAGTCAACCGCCAAGTTTACTCCCCCTTGGCCCAATGGTTAAAGGCGGTCTTTTTCCTGCCTATGACAATAAAAAACCCCGCGTAACCAATAGATTCCTATTCACTATCGATTTCCTAGTCCTATGGATGCATTAGGGAGAACCCACGAAGGGGTTTCTACCAAAATCCCAGATTAGGGAACTACTCACACATTTTAGCTAAAAAGCGATCTAACTGAAAATCGACCATTAAAAACATAATCAGGCAATTGAAATGCGGTAGTAGTAATGCAATTAAGATAATATCAAAGTTTCATAAAGATCAGAACACTTACAAATAAAGATAAAATTCCAGCCGTCACAATAGGGAAAAAAACAGAAAAATACACAGTTCTGTTTCTGAAAACCTAGGGCTTCTATATATAGAAAACGACGTCACCTGATCGGTTGAAGAATCACGCAATCGGGTGAGCTACTACGTGCTTCGGCTGCGGTCTTCAGAAACTTCACCCGGTCACATGACACGATCGGTTGGCGCAAGCGGCTCGCCGTTTGGATCAAGCGGTCATCGGGTGAACCGATCGGTTGATAAATCAACCGATCGGTTGATAAATCAACCGATCGGTTGGAAACGTCGCCCAAAAGACAGAAACTTGCGACGTTTTGGCACGGTCAGCTGGCCGTCGGGTGAGCTCTCCGGGTCGTGTCTTGGGGGAATCGGCTACAGGTGAACCGATCGGGTGAAGGTCACCCGATCGGTTGGAATTTAGCTTCAATTTCCCGAGAAGTCTGTTGGGCTGAACCGGTCGGTTGATGCTCATATTGCTTCAGCTGCTGTCCGGGTCGTGCACGCGTGCATCACCTGATCGGTTGGCTGTATCCAACCGATCGGGGGGGGGGGGGGCTGAAAGACAGCAATCTTGGTCATTTGACCCCCTGGATCACTCGTGACTCCTCCCGTTGCTCCGGGGACTTATGATATCTTCATTATGTGTCCCCTACGTGGGCAATCTCCTGCAAACACACAAAAACAAGGAGAAGTGAAATACAACTAGAAAATACGAGAAAATGGATACGGGACATCGGAAAATAACGGAAAAACACAAAGAAGACGTGCGTGAATATATAAAATACACACACACGTTAGGGGGGTATCGGACAGAGGCCCTCCCGTCGGGGGGGGGGGGGGGGTCGCTCAGAGCCCCCCACCAGCGGTGGGGGGTGACAGACAGAGCCCCCCATTGGGGGGCGTCTCGTAGAGCCCCCCCGTCGGGGGCGTTGCTGCAAATCCCCCCCGACGGTGGTGGGGGGCGACAGTCAGAGCCCCCTCCCCCCGCCGTCGTGGGGGGGCATCGTGCAAAGCCCCCCCAGCTGGGGGGGGGCGATTGACAGAGCCCCCCCGTCGCAGGGGGGGCGTTGGTGCAAATCCCCCTACCGGTGGTGGTGGGGCGACAGTAAGAGCACCCCGTGGGGGGGGGGGTCGCGCAGAGCCCCCCCGGGCGGGGGTTGGGGGGGGGGGGATTGACAGAGCCCCCTTTGTCGGGGGGGATTGACAGAGCCCCCTTTGTCGGGGGGGATTGACAGAGAATCCCTGTGGGGGGGGGGGTGGGCGGCACACAGAGAGCCCCCCCTTCGGGGGGGAGCTGAAGGGTTGCATTTTTTAATTTTATATTAATCAGAATTTATCAGATATATACAATCTTATAGAAAAGCACTGTAAAATCATAGCGAACTCTATTTTGTAATTATCTACGGGAATGAAAAAGTTACCTCTAGATCAAAGATCTAGGGACAATCGTAATAAGAAAATTCGTTGATCGAAATCCTGCTCCCGATACGCCTAAAAAATCGTCGCAACGGTTCTCCTCAACGGTTCGCTGCAAGCTGGATCGCCGCAACAATAGATTCCTTCGCGCGTAGGAGGTTAAGTTTGAGGGGATACGAGAGAAAAAGCTCAAAGAATTGAGAGCTGAGGTGCTGATAACGTGTTGGAATTTGTATAGAGAAGAGTAACCATGGCAAAGTGCCATGGTTCTATTTTTATAAATCACATAGGGAATGTGAAGAAGTATGAAGTCAAAAAGGTCCACATTACTCCAATGAGTGGGGAGTAATGGAGGGATAAAGTGGTGGGGAGGCCAAAGGCCTCCCTCACTCACAAGTTGGCCTCCCTCACTCACTGGCCTTCCTCACTCACAAGTTGGCCTCCCTCACTCACTACAGGTATATCCGTCTCTTAACAAATGTGTATTTTGATACGGCTAATTTTTAGATTTAGGAAAAAATAAAAATAATTTTAGATTTCGACCAAAAAATAATTATTACAGAAATCGACCAAGTCTGGCCACGTCAGCTAGCACGCGCCTGGTTGCTGACTAGGCCT
This sequence comes from Scilla litardierei, assembly GCA_030789695.1. Taxonomy (NCBI): domain Eukaryota; kingdom Viridiplantae; phylum Streptophyta; class Magnoliopsida; order Asparagales; family Asparagaceae; genus Scilla; species Scilla litardierei. The sequence continues at coordinate 154,274,145 of CM061133.1, forward strand.
GCTTTGACTTGGCCGCACTTGCTAAGTGCTGCCAAATTGTGTATTGAAAATTTGGCCGCACTTGCAAAGTGCGACCAAATTTTGAAAACTCAATTTGACCGCACTTGGCAAGTTCGACCAAATTGTTTGGGTGTAGCTTCAGTCAAACCTTCAAAAGATTGTTTGCATTATTATAATGAATAAATTGTTAGCCTAGTGGTATTACTGTTAGTTTGGAGGTAAGTGGTCCTGGGATCAATTCCTCGTGTTCCCAACAAAAAATTATTTTTCATTTAAAATTTTAAAAAATTATTTAAACATACACAGCAAGTCGCCTGTCCAAGACATAGTCGACTGTCAATGCTTCAACAGTCGCCTGTTCATGATTCCTCTGCAGAATCTGCTCTCTGGAATGTTTAACATTTTAGTGTCAGCCGACTGATGTTGTATTTACAGTCGCCTGTCCAATGGCACAGTCGATTGTCATTGCTTCAACAGTCGTCTGTCTTTGAGCTCTCTACAACTCTGCTCTCTGGAAAATGTCAGGTTTTGTGACAATCGACTGATGTTGGTTTCACATTCGCCTGCCCATGGCACATGCCCATGCGTGTTTCACATCAGTCGACTGTCCTGTCTTCCCATGCTTTCTGAGATTTTCTCAGCTTACCCATATTGTGGCCAGTCGCATGTAGAAGGATTTACAGTCGCCTGTTGGATTTACCGGCGCATGTATTCTCTTCATCAGTCGACTGTACACGTGGTAAGTTACTGTTTGAATTCTCATCTACCCTCTGACACAGTGCAGCAGTCGACTGTGTTTTGTTCAACAGTCGACTGTCCACTGTATAAATTCTATCTGTTGGCTTTTTCTCTACGGATTTCAAAGGGGTTTTTGGGGATTTAGTTTGAGGGGTTTGAGAAACCTATAAAGGCATCATCTACTATTTCATTGAGAGGTTACTCACTCATCTGTTGAAACCATAAGCTTTCATCTTCAAGCTTCTCAAGCTCTCAAATCCTAAAGCCCTAGAATTCCAATCTTTTACTCTCTTGCTCTCCAACCTAGAATCAAAGTGATATCTTCTAGGCATTTGGTGGTGACAAGAGAAAGGGCTTTCCTCTCTTCCAAGAGAGACATCAACACACTTGCTCCTTCAAGTTCTACTTCAAGGCATAGGTGATTGTAAGTGTTGTCATTTCTATATTTCATAACTTTCGTTATTAGATTAACTCTCGGTTTGTGAGAGTGTTTTGCTTGCTCCCAAGTTATGGGAGTCAAGGACATCGAGTGTACTTCGATTTCACTTGTAGGGTTGCTACAAGTGGGTTTAAAGGAAACCTCAAGGTAGGGTTCTAACTTGAGTATCCGGTGGTATCCGGGTGGAAGGGATGTAGGATTACCGGGAACAAGTCGGGAGTTGACTTGTGTAATCCGAACCCTTGAAACATCATTGTGTTAGCATTGTTTCATTTTAGGGTTTAATTACTTTCCGTGTTAATTGTTGGTTAGGAATTTAATTTGGTGTAACTATAATTTTAAATTGCAAAAACCCTATTCAGACACCCCTTCTAGTGTTTTCCTCGTACCCAGGGACCTTAGAGGCAAGTACGGCCATATTGTGGCAACACAATTTGGCCGCACTTGGCAAGTGCGGCCAAATTGTCAAAGCACAATTTGGCCACACTTGCCAAGTGCAGCCAAGTCAAAGCAGGCCCAGTCAACGATTAGGCTTATGGATCTAACTAATCAAACATAATGCATAAATAAGGAAGACTAGTCTAGAGATACCTGCAATCATGTCGTCCTTAGCTTTAGCCTCAACGGCTGTCATATTGAATGCTCGGCGTTTAGGCGGATTGGCCTGCTGAAAGGCCCGATCCCGTGGAACCAGAGGTGGTCCTCGCAGTCCATATGCCGGTACGGTCCGCTGTGCAGGTCCAGGTGCTCCAGGAGGTATCGATCGGGAACCGCAGGTGCAAGCCTTTACAGCATGAGTAGGCGATCCACAGATCAAACACTGATTCAGCATCCTCTTACAGTCTTTCTTCAAATGACCAAGCTTGCGGCAAAAATGGCAAATCAGTTCTGCTAGGTTGGGGACAGGTGCAGCTGGCCTCTTGAACTGTGTGGTTTGAACTGGACGAAAACCAGGCCTAGGTGCACTCCTCAGCAGCTCCATCGGGTGCTTGCCCGCCTGGCGTGCCTTCTTCTAATAAGCTATCTGATCGTGCTTCTTCACAGCTACCAGGACTTGCTTATGAGTGGTAAAGGTGCTCCCGGACAACACACTTTGTATGTCCAGATCTAAGCCCAGTAGAAAGCGGTGTGCACAGTCCTCCTCGTCTGCTACCAGAGTAGGGACGAATCGACTCAGCATGGTAAATTCAGCCTCATACTCATCGACTGTTTTGGTGCCCTACTCCAGGTTGATGAAGCGCTGCTGCATCTCCCTCTTTGCAGCCTTCAGGAAGTACTGGGCGTCAAACCTCTGATGGAAAGTAGCCCAAGGAATCGGCTTGATCAGCCTAGCCTCTTCAGCATCCCACCAGTGACGGGCATTATCTGTCAGTTGTTTCTTGGCGAGTTCCACCCACTCGTTCGGATTGACTCGGGCAAGACCCAAGTTATTTGCAGTGTTACGAAGCCATTCCTCAGCCGCTAGTGGGCCCTCTCATCCAGAGAAGCTCGTCGGATCATCTCTCAGAACTGCTTGGCTTCAGGCTCATAGCGGGGTGGTGGAGCAGCTGGTACATCCTGACGTCCCTGCTGAATCAGATGGTGCTGAACCTCCATTATTTCCCTCATAACAGTTAGCATCTGGCGGATGTCGTCCTTTCTGACTCCAGCAGATCCGGAACCATTTCGGGTGTTTCGTCTCCCAGCCATTCTGAGATAAGAAAAGCCCGAGTTAATCTCGTGTATATGATTTCCCTAGATGTTTGGCTAATGAAAAATATTCTCATTGTTTTGAATTTCACAAATGCAAAGGGACGACTTGCATGGGCCACCACTAAAACCTGTAACGCCCCGCTTCCCAAAATACGATGGGAGCGAGAGCGTTACTGAGGTCCGCATGAACTGGAGCGGTGAAGCTCGAGTTCAATAAGCGTCTGTGGTAAAAACTCAAGGTAGGTCCTTTGCATGCTTTTCAGAACAATAAGATATATTCATACATTACAAGCCACATCCAGAATAATAAACGTCCGTACACGAAATACAACAACAAGCCACAGCTGGGCCAAAATACAACAAGTAGAAACATACACTCAATGTAACTATAAGTAAACTAAGATAGGCAGCAACGGGAAAGTCCACTAGTCCTCCGCAGGGAGAGACTCGGCATCTACGGCAAACTCCCGACTCTCCAAGTCAGGTGTCTCGTAAGTAACCACCTGGTACTCAAGCTCGGAATCTGACATACATCCAAAAACATGAATGTATGTCAGCAAGGGTCTGCAAAAAGATGTTAGAAACCCAAGGCAAGATATATACGAATTTATAATGGATTTAAGAGGCATTAATAAATTAAATGAGATAACGACAACAAGATTAAACATGCAAATGAAATAAAGTAAAATACATTCTATCATGCAGTTCTAAGTAGTTTAACAAGTATGGTAAAGTAAATCTTTTCTTTAGTTCACTAGCATGTTATTTTAACTGATATAACAATTTCAAGTTTCGTGTTATCATTTTACATCTATCATAGGGTTCACGCCTTTAGGTCGTGATGAGTGAGTCGTTCTTCTCAAGGGGCTTACCGTGATTGGCGCTAACCCACCGCTTACAGGTGGTGCCTTTGAAGAGAGAACCCTTTCATACGTCTAGTGGCCGCTCAACCCTAACCCCACCCAAATTTGTGCTGGAACACGAGCCAGCCTAGTCAACTCACATGACATCACGAAAATCACGATTTCGCCTTCGAGGCGCACGATTTCATGATGTCACACATTTGTTAGTTATTTGAAGACATGCAGCAATTAAATAATATAATCATTTATTTTTATACAACATTTTCCATGTTACAAGAGTGTCAAAATAGCATTCGCAATAATTTAACAAAAGGGTTGAACATGAGAGTTTAACGATTATGATAAAGAAAGCTAACTTTCCTTACTATTGTTCTAAACTGAGGTATATCAAGTTATATACTGTTGGATCATATTTTTAGTCAAGAATGTCATAGTAATTTCACGCGTCATTTCATGTGTAGTTTTTGAGTTATACAACTTTACATACAAATGACCAAAATGAGTAACTAACTTCATAAATTCACTATAAATTGTACACTTACCTGATTTCAGCGATTTTGGTGCCGTTGGATTCGTCTTGATGGGTACTACGTATTGGTACTTCTGATTCTCTATTATGGTTAAACATAGATTTACAATTTATTAAATAAAATCTATAGTTGAAAAATAGCTAACTATTTTACTTAATCAAGTATTATACCATAGCTTTTTAACTTATCTATTAATCTAACCATACTGTAACCCATACCCAGGTCATAACTCCCTCCCCCAACTGCCACTTTAACTCTCTCTTTATTCTTTCTTTCTTTAATAAGGCTATCTCTTTCTCTTACTCTTTAATATTCCCAGGCTGTCACCCTTCTCTTCTCTCTCTATCGCTCTTTCTCTCCTTCTTTCATCTTCTGTCTTTCCTTTTTTCCCTTTGTTTCAAAATTTGCAGGCAACCAAAACGCAAGGAGCTCACGCGAAAACAAAGGGGAGGAGGCTTACATCGCGCGACGACGGGATGAGGAGGAGGCGCCAACAGTCACAGGCGGCGGCCGGTGGCCCAGTCCGGCGGCCGTCGGGTGGTTGGGCTGCGACGGCAGGTGGCGCACGATAAGTACGGCGGCGGTGAAGCTGGTGGCGTGCACGTGGGTTGGTGATGGAGCTCCGACGATGGTGGGGGTTTGTTTGTTGGTAGAGGAGAAGAAGATTTGAAATGGAGTTTGTTTCAATATGAAATTGAGTTTTCAGATTTGTGTTTCTTCCCTCTTGATTTCAGATATGAAATTTCAGTTTGGGTTTTATTTTGGAATGGTGACAAATTTTGGGGAAGAATTGTTTCTGCAGAAGTTTTTTGCAGGGGAGAGACGTTAGCAACCGTAAGAAGAAATTGGCAGGGGACAGTCAAATTAGATTAGGTGATGGGAATTAATGGGAATTAATGAGAATTTTGACTAATTGTTAGGGGGGAGGAACCTGGTTAACGAAATGTGTTTCTCTCCTCTGACCCCATTATAAAAATAAGAATGTGAAGAATGTGAAAGACAAGTTGTATTAAGCTAGGAGATTAAAGGATTAAGGTAATTAAGTAAAATTAAATGTAATTGATAAAATAAATAAGTAATTAGTAAAATAATTAAAGTGATTAGCAATTTGTAATTAGCAAGATAATTAAGTCAAACTATTTTAGTTAAACTTGTTGGTAATTAATGACGAACGGTAAAAACGGAAACAGAGACGCGCTCGCATCGACACGTTGCAAGAATGTACAGACGAAAAATATTATCCGGACGACAGAAAAAAATACCTGTACGCACGATCTAAAAATACGACTAAAAATTGCAGGCCGTTACATTCTACACACCTTAAGAAAAATTCCGTCCTCGGAATTCTTATCAACTAATGAGCAGGAAACAAATATGGATAACGCTCTCGTATCTCATCTTCCCGCTCCCAGGTAGACTCTCCTGGTGAGTCGTGGCGCCACATCACTCTGACTAGATCGACAGTCCTATTCCTGAAGACTTTCTGACGTCGATCTAGGATCTCCATAGGTTACTGTTCATACGTCAGATCTGGCCGAACTGTAATCTCAGAGTAGTCCACAGCATGAGAAGGGTCACTGATATAACGACGGAGCTGGGACACATGAAAGACGTCATGAACTCCCTCCAAGGACGATGGCAAAGCTAAGCGATATGCTACTTCTCCAACTCGCTCTAGCACATCGAAGGGTCCAATATATCTCGGACTAAGCTTGCTGTTGAGTATTGGTGTTTCATACCAATCTTATTTTGATGATGATCACAACAGTATGTTGTTGCTAATGAATCTCATGTTTTAGTCTCTCAGTTTATTTCAAGGATATCTTTCTTGGAGACTAATCACTTGGTGTAAGGATGGACATCATGTGAAGAAGGGCCAAAGTTTGGACTCAAGGAGTGCCAAAGCTTGGAGATGGTGGAGAGCATTCAAGGCATCTAGATTGTAGACTTAGATTCTTTGAGAAGCATTGTAATCCATGTAATTTACTTTATTGCTTTCTCTCTCTTTTGAGTCTAGGTTATTGTAATGCCTTGTTAGATGGTTTACTCATACATGCATATGCATTTAACCATCTTAGTGAGCCTAAGGATTATCATAGAATCCAACCCAATAGGTTCACTCTGTCCAAAGACTCATTTGGAGTCTCTGGCTTTCCTTAAGTCGCCTGATGAGGGGAACACAGTCGACTGGGTGATTTTCAGTCGCCTGTATATTCTTCTACAGTCGCCTGCCATGCATAGCTCAAGTCAACATTTCAATTGACTCAAACTTGAGCTTTACGCACAGTCGCCCGTCGATCAGTTTACAGTCGCCTGTATATTTACAGTCGCCTGGACATTGGCCAACAGTCACCTGTAGAGCATAAGTGCAATCTCTGCATCTCTCTGTCTTCTCTCCATTTTATACTACAGATGACTAATGAAGAATGTACAGTCGCCTGACTACTTTACAGTCGACTGTAATATTAACATCAGTCGCCTGTGCGAAGAATTGGAGAAAGAGTGCAGCTCTCTGTTTCGATCCATCTCCTGCAGTAATCATCTGCTGAAGGATTAACATGCGTCTGTCCTGTTTGTTAGTCGACTGTATTGACTTCGTCAGTCGACTGGCCTGGCTCAGATTATAGCCGCTGGATATTTTCTAGCCGTTGATCAGTCGACTGTCTTTTGATCATCAGTCGACTGTTCCTGTCATTTTCACTCAGTTTCTAGCCGTTGCAGATTTGTTCATTTGGCTGTTTTTTGGGGTTTTGGGCTTGATATAGGATTTCTATATATATGAGTGTGCTGCCATCACTTGAGAACTCTTGACAACACTTGATAACTCTTGACTCTATAGAAAATCTCAAGAGATCAATAAGCAACTCTCAAACTCCCTCATTTCCCTTTATTGAGCACTCATCTCTCTTCATGCATTGAAGTCCAGCTCAACGGAAATCATCCAAGTGCTTTCAAGCATATTCCAACACTTGGAGATCCTCTTTCATGCCTTGCATTCATTCATGAGTAAGCATCTCAAGGCATAGGTAAGAGTATTTACTTTACTTGGTGTAATTTGTCTTCCTATTTCTCTTTGTGGGATTAGGATACTCTCTTTGTGGGAGTTTCTCTCTTTGTGGGAGGTTGTCTCTTTGTGGGACTAGGGAATTCTCTTTGTGGGAATTAACTCTCTTTGTGGGAGTTCTAGTGTCCTAGTGTAGGGCTAACCCTAATTCTCTGAGTGGGAGTTAGTGATTCTCTGTGTGGGAGTCTTGATCCTCGTGTAGGATTGGTTGGGTCCTTGTGTAGGGCATAAATCCTCTGTGTGGGGTATCTCCTTGTGAGATTTGTATTCACTTCACTGTGTGGAAATATAGTGAATATTGGTGTGGCTGGATGTACCCAAGTTTGGGGAACCAGGGTAAAACTTTGTGTTTGCGTTTGGATTGATTGTGCCTTTTAATTCCTCTTGCATTTATAATTCCGCATTTGCAAGTTAAATTTTAATTGGACAATTTTATTGCCATTACACTATTCACCCCCTAGTGTGTGTTGTTAGTATTGCAAGGGTTAGACGATCCCTACACTTGCCTCTCTACCCAAAGCGGATCACTCCTCGATTCGGGGAGATCTTCAGAAACACATGATCTCCCGGTTGAAACTCCAAAGGACACCGTTTAACATCTGCCCAATGCTTATAACGGTCCTGGGCGATCCGAAGCTTGTCTCTGATATCTCGCACAACATCAACTGCTTCCACTATCATCTCTGGCCCCAAGAGATCTCTATCACCTACGTCATCCCAACTCAATGGCGATCGACATTTCCTCCCGTAGAGAGCAGCAAAAGGTGCCATGCCAATGCTTGCCTGATAGCTGTTGTTGTAGGAAAACTCCACCAGGTGCAGATGATCCTCCCATGAGCCTTTGAGATCCAACATCCAGGCTCTCAGCATATCCTCCAAGATCTGAATGGTATGCTCTGACTGGCCATCTGTCTGCGGGTGATACATAGTACTGAACTTCAGACTGGTACCCAGATTAGTTTGCAGACTTTTCTAGAACTAAGACGTGAACCTCGTATCTCGATCTGATACAATGCTCACAGGGACTCCATGCAAGCGTACGATCTCCTACACGACATAATTCACATCACGACTTGTGCTAGAAGGAAATTATAAAGGCATGAGTTCGGTCATTACCTCCATATAATTCCTTGCTAATATCTCCGTGGATTGCCCAACTCGAAAAGGTATAAAGTGCACGGACTTGGTCAATCGATCAACGATGACCCAGATGGCGTCGTTCTGCTTAGTGCTCTGAGGTAAGCCAGTCACGAAGTCCATCGTGATGTGCTGCCACTTCCACTCCGGAATCGACAGAGGTTGTAGTAGTCCAGCAGTGTGATGATGTTCAGCCTTCACTTGCTGACACATGAGGCATTTGGCAAAGCTACGTGCCACATTTCTCTTCATCCCATGCCACCAGAAATTCTGACGAAGATCCTTGTACAGCTTAGTACCTCCAGGATGAATAGAATAAGGTGAATCTATGAGCCTCATTTATCAACTCCTCTCTGATATCTCCTGCAGGTACACAGATCCTACCACCATATCTCAAAGATCCATCCTCGTGAATCAAAAAATCTGTCCGGAGTCCTGCTTCAACTTGCTCTCTGATCTTCTTCAACTTAGCATCTCTATCTTGAGCAGTCTTGATTCGATCCACAATTGTCGATTGAATCTGCATGTTCATCAACGACGATGTGACTCCCAGTAGAACTGCTTCAACATCCATCCTTTGCAAATCATGTTGTAATTTCCACTGAGCTGTGAGAAACATCACTTCGGACAGTCGACTCAAGCATCTGGTACGACATTCACCTTTCCTGGATGATACTGAAGATCGATATCGTAGTCTGCCATCAATTCCAACCATCTGCGCTGTCTCATATTCAGCTCCTTCTGAATGAATATATACGTCAGACTTTTGTGATCTAGTGAAAATTTTCACCTTCTCACTCAGTAAGAAATGTCACCAGATCTTCAGTGCAAAGATGACAACAACTATCTCCAAATCGTGGGTCGGATAATTCTTCTCATGGACCTTCAACTGTCGCGAAGCATATGCGACCACATGATTGTGCTGGTGTAGAACACATCAAAGTCCCTTGACCGATGCGTCGCAGAAAATCTCGAAGCCTCTGCTTCTGTCCGGAATAGCTAAGACTGGTGCAGTAGTCAGTCTCTCCTTCAAAGTAGAAAGAGCTTGCTCACAAGAGTCTGACCAACTGAACTTAACATCCTTCCTCGTCAATCTCTTCATCGGCTCAGCTATCCTCGAGAAATCCTTGATAAATCTGCGGTAGTATCCAGCCAATCCAAGGAAACTTCTGATGTTCGATGCCGATCGAGGTGTATGCCATTCACTGACTACTTTGATCTTCTCCGGATCCACTGAGATACCAGCTCCTGGTACTATATGCCCAAGAAATGCAATTCTATCCAGCCAGAATTCGCATTTACTGTACTTGGCATATAGTCTATGGTGACGGAGCGTCTCTAACACTATCTTCAAATGTTCCGCATGCTCATCCTCGCTCTTCGAGTACACCAGGATGTCGTCTATGAAGATCACCACGAACTTGTCGAGGAAGTCGTAAAAGATAAGGTTCATGAGATTCATGAACACAGCAGGAGCATTGGTCACACCGAATGGCATAACACGAATTCGTAATGCCCATACTTAGTCTAAAAAGCGGTCTTGAGCACATCTTCCATGTTGACTCTGACTTGATGGTATCCGCTCCGGAGATCCAACTTCGAAAATACCCTCGATCCACCAAGCTGATCGAAGATATCGTCAATACGGGGCAGCGGGTACTTGTTCTTCACTGTGATCTAATTTAACTCCCGATAATCAATGCACATCCTCCTTGAGCCATCCTTCTTCTTCACCAGCAAGACAGGTGCATCCCAGGGAGATACGCTGGGATGAATGAAACCCTTTTGCAGTAGCTCATCCAACTGCTTCCTCAGCTCTTCTAACTCTGCAGGAGCCATACAGTAAGGCGCCTTTGAAATCAGTTGAGCTCCTGGCATAAGATCGATGCCGAACTCCAACGCTCGATCGGGCGACAGTCCAGAAATGTCTTCAGGGAAGACGTCTTCGAAATCTCTCACTATTGTAGGCTTCTCTGGTTCAGCTATCATGGATGCGATAGTCAATCTGTACGGCTGGGCCAGAAACTTGATAGGTCCAAGCGAATGTCCTCCGCTGACAAACTCGAACACTGGGTGGTCAGGAATTTCGAATACCACTTTCTTCCGGTGACAGTCGATCGTGGCATAAAAATCTCCTACCAGTCAATGCCAAGAATAGCATCAAAGTTGGGTAGGTCATGGACAATGAAGTCAGCATATAGTTCGTGTCCACTAATCACCAACGGCCATGGTCTACATCCCAGTGCAACCTTCACTACACCATTCCCAGTTGTAATATTCCAACACTTGGGAAGTGTGTATGTGGGTATCGAGTGTTCGACTACGAACTTCCAAGATAGAATGCACATGGAAGCTCCAGAATCGAACATAGTCAAGGCCGGTGAGATGAAACTAAGATGACACCTAAGGGTAACATAAGGGTAACATGCAACTAGATTAATCATGGATCTAACTAATCAAACATAATGCATAACTAAGGAAGACTAGTCTAGAGATTACCTACAATCACGTCGTCCTCAGCTTCAGCCTCAACGGCTGTCATATTGAATGCTCGGCGCTTAGGCGGATTGGCCTGCTGAAAGGCCCGATCCTGTGGAACCATAGGTGGTCCTTGCTGTCCATGTGTCGGTACGGTCCGCTGTGTAGGTCCAGGTGCTCCAGGAGGTACCGGTCGGAAACCGCGGGTGCAATTCTTTGTAGCATGAGTAGGCGATCCATAGATCAAACACTGATTCAGCATCCTCCTACAGTCTTTCTTCAAATGACCAAGCTTGCCGCAGAAATGGCAAATCAGTTCCGCTCGGTTGGGACAGGTGCATCTGGCCTCTTGAACTGTGTGGTCTGAACTGGACGAAAACCAGGCCTAGGTGCACTCCTCAGCAGCTCCATCGGGTGCTTGCCCACCTGGTGTGCCTTCTTCTGATAAGCTATCTGCTCGTGCTTCTTCGCAGCTACCAGGACTTTCTCATGAGTGGTAAAGGTGCTCCCGGACAACACACTCTGTATGTCTAGATCTAAGCACAATAGAAAGCGGTGTGCACAGTCCTCCTCGTCTGCTACCAGAGTAAGGGTGAATCGACTCAGCATGGTAAATTCAGCCTCATACTCGTCGACTGTCTTGGTGCCCTGCTTCAGGTTGATGAAGCGCTGCTGCATCTCCCTCTTTGCAGCCTTCGGGAAGTACTGGGCGTCAAACCTCTGATGGAAAATAGCCTAAGGAATCGGCTTGATCAGTATAGCCTCTTCAGCATCCCACCAGTGACGGGCATTATCTGTCAGCTGTTTCTTGGCAAGTTCCACCCACTCGTTCGGATTGACTCGGGCAAGACCCAAGTTATCCGCAGTGTTACGAAGCCATTCCTCGGCCGCTAGTGGGCCCTCTCGTCCAGAGAAGCTCGTTGGATGCATCTCTCGGAACTGCTTGGCTCAAGGCTCATAGCTGGGTGATGGAGCAGCTGGTGCAGCCTGACGTCCCTGCTGGATCAGATGGTGCTGAACCTCCAGCATTTCCCTCATAACACCTAGCATCTGGCGGATGTCGTCCTCTCCGCCTCCAACAGATCCGGATCCATTTCGGGTGTTTCGTCTCCTAGCCATTCTGAGATAAGAAAAGCCCGAGTTAATCTCGTGTATATGATTTTCCTAGATGTTTGGCTAATGAAAAATATTCTCCTTGTTCTGAATTTTGCAAATGCAAAGAGACGACCTGCATGGGCCACCACTAAAACCTGTAACACCCCGTTTCCCAAAATACGACCGGAGCGAGAGCGTTACTGAGGTCAGCATGAACTGGAGCGGTGAAGCTCGAGTTCAATAAGCGTCTGTGGTAAAAACGCAAGGTAGGTCCTTTGCATGCTTTTCAGAACAATAAGATATATTCATACATTAAAAGCCACATCCAGAATAATAAACGTCCGTACACAAAATACAACAACAAGCCACAGCTGGGCCAAAATACAACAAGTAGAACCATACACTCAATAATAACTAAAATTAAACTAAGATAGGCAGCAACGGGAAAGTCCACTAGTCCTCCGCAGGGAGAGACTCGGTGTCTGCGGTAAACTCTTGACTCTCCAAGTTAGGTGTCTCGTAAGGAACCTCCTGGTACTCAAGTCGGAATCTGACATACATCCAAAAAATGAATGTATGTAAGCAAGGGTCTGCAAGAAGATGTTAGAAACCCAAGGTAAGATATATACAAATTTATACTAGATTTAAGAGGCATTAATAAATTAAATGAGATAACGACAACAAGATTAAACATGCAAATGAAATAAAGTAAACTACATCATATCATGCAGTTCTAAGCAGTTTAACAAGTAAGGTAAATTAAATCTTTTCTTTAGTTCATTAGCATGTCATTTTAACTGTGATAACAATTTCAAGTTTCATGTTAGCATTTCACATCTATCATAGGGTTCACGCCTTTAGGTCGTGATGAGTGAGTCGTTCTTCTCACGGGGCTTTCCGTGATAGGCGCTAACCTACCGCATACGGGTGGTGCCCTTGAAGAGAGTACCCTTTCATACGCCTAGTGGCCACTCAACTCTAACCCCACCCAAATTTGTGCTGGAACACGAGTCATCCTAGTCAACTCACATGACATCACGAAAATCACGATTTGGCCTTCGAGGCGCACGATTTCACGATGTCACACATTTGTTAGTTATTTGAAGACATGCAGCAATTAAATAATATAATCATTTATTTTTATACAGCATTTTCCATGTTACAAGAGTGTCGAAACAACATTCACAATAATTTAACAAAAGGGTTGAACATGAGAGTTTAACGATTATGATACAGAATGCTAACTTTCCTTACTATTGTTCTAAACTGAGGTATATCAAGTTATATACCGTTGGATCGTATTTTTAGTCAAGAATGTCATGGTAGTAATTTCACACGTCGTTTCACTTGTAGTTTTTGAGTTACACAACTTTACACACATATGACCAAATGAGTAACTAACTTCATAAATTCACTATAAATTGTACACTTGCCTGATTTCACCGATTTTGGTGCTGTTGGGTTCGTCTTGACGGGTACTACGTATTGGTACTTCTGATTCTCTGTTTTGGTTAAACAAAATCTGTTTAAAAAAATCTATAGTTGAAAAATAGCTAACTATTTTACTTAATCAAGTATTATACCATAGCTTTTTAACTTATCTATTAATCTAACTATACTATAACCCATACCCAGGTCATAACTCCCTCCCCCAACTGCCACTTTAACTCTCGATTTATTCTTTCTTTCTTCAATAAGGCTATCTCTTTCTCTTACTCTTTAATATTCCCAGGCTGTCACCCTTCTCTTCTCTCTCTGTCACTCTTTCTCTCCTTCTTTCATCTTCTGTCTTTCCTTTTTTTCTTTGTTTCAAAATTTACAGGCAACCAAAACGCCAGGAGCTCACGCAAAAACAAAGGGGAGGAGGCTTACAGCGTGCGGCGACGGGAGGAGGAGGAGGAGGCGTCGGCGGTCACAGGCGGCGGACGGCGGCCCTGTCCGGCGGACGACAGGTGGCTGGGCTGCGACGGCAGGTGGCTGATCGGCCCCGGATACACACCCGGAGAACGATTGTAGTTTTACCGCAAGCACACGGTCAAGTGGCGAGCGGGTATCGAACACGAGGAGGTGGTGTTGGTTCCAATCTATCCTAGGGTGGCTCGACTACGAATGTTTTATTGGTGGAGATGGTTATGGAATGATATAATGGAAATGGTGGTGGATGTCGATGTCGGTGATAAAGAAGTCGGATGAAGTATCGATTCAAATTTAATACAATAAAAGAATCTAGAGCTAGGGAATCCCCACTACGGATCGTCATACATCTTTGTAAATAGTGAATCTCAATATTACTAGGCTTGTGTTGAGGTGAACTAGTCGTAACTGAATAGAGAACCAAGCTCACGCTCTCGCGCTATTGCCGGTCTATAGCAACCCTAGGATAGTGCCCAATCTCTTGCAAACCCTAGCCTAAGCCGCTAGCATTAGGATCGACATCATCGTTCTATCGCCCCTCGAGCCCACTCTCGTGCAAACTCGAGTTACGATCTAGGTTGTGATAGTTCGTATTCGTCCAATCTCTTGCAAACGAATATGGTATAGATTTATAATAAAAACCCTAGCTTTGGTCCAATCTCTTGCAAACCAAGTCTAGAGAATCTCGATTATAAACCTAAATCGAATATCTAGGCCTTCCCATCGATTAGAATCCAATCTCTTGCAAACTCCAATCGATGGAAATCCCTAACTATCCGTAATAAATCGATCACAACCTAACCTCCTAGCAATTCTAGCAATTTAGAAATTCATTCATCACAAATATGAAATTAGATCCATAGGGTTCATCCTCAAACCCTAGAACAATCAAATCTACTCAAGCATAGCAATAACGATATGAGAATCAATAAAAATCATTGCTTGCATACAAAAAGATAGAAAAAACAAAGATTCAAATAACAAGAACAAAATACTTAGCATTGATGAAGATCTTCAATCCAAATACAAGCTTTTAGATCCAAGAGGGGGCCTAGGGCATGGCCTAATCTCTAAAATAATCTCTAAGAAAACATCATGGGAACTCTCTCTAATGGTGGCTACAAAACCCCTTATATAGTCTCCCAAAACCCTAGCAAATAACCCTAGAAAACCTCTCAAATTCGTGACCAAAAACAGCCCAAACCGCAACTTAAAATCTGGGCCCGCCGCCGACTCGGCCGAGTGGAAATTCCAGCACTGTAGCATCAACTTGTAGAAATTCCCTAGATTTCATCCGACCTCCGATTGACGCGTTCTTGGCGGAGTTGGAATCTTCATGAAGTCTACTATCCATAAAAAATATGAGAAAAATAATTTGATTTCTAGAATGATATCAGATTTCAAAAGAGTGAACGACTGTCTGAAAATCTGGGCGCTGCGTGTCCTCGGCGTCACTCGGCCGAGTGGGATTCTGCACTCGGTCGAGTGGACTTCTCTACTCGGCCGAGTGACAGACCCTGTAGAAAAACAGTAACTTCGAGGTCCTCAGGGGTCTGTCTCCGGGGGTGGCTCGGCCGAGTAGCTTTCATCATTCGGCCGAGTGGTAATGTGTACTCGGCCGAGTCGGAACCGTCAAAAGCCTGTACATTTCCAGTAAGTCGGCCATTTTTGATGGTGGATTTTCCATGCCACTCGGGGGATGCGATCTTCATACTCGGCCGAGTGGGATATCGTCCCTCGGCCGAGTGCACGCCCAATTCCTTCTGTGGTGCGTGTCCGGTCTGGTCGGCCGAGCGGTCTTCTTGCATCGGCCGGGTGAGTGCTTCACTCGGCCGAGTGAGATGCTGCAAATGCCCAATCTTCATATTTTCTCTTCCTCGTCGCTCCTACGACGTTCCTTCTTCTTCCACTCATCCTCCATCACCGATAAGTCTGCAAATGAGCCGTGTGCGATGCTCCGGTACATGTGCAAGTCCTTTAAGCTCATTTTTTTGCTTCAGATTGCTCTATATTTCCTGAAATCTGACAAAAACAAGAAATAGTGAAAAGTAACGCAATATCGTCGAATACTCGTGAAAATCGCAATATGAGCAATCGAGATGTCATGAAAAAATGTGTAAAATATGGACCGATCAAAATCCCCCAAGCTTGCCTCTTACTCGTCCTCGAGGAAGATTAGTAAAGAGACGAACTCGGGACATGAATACAAAGGAAATGAAATGAAAAAGAAAGAAAACAAGGTGGAAGGGGTCGCTAGATTATTCTCTTAGATCTCAAGCTACAAGCTACACATCACGATAACTTGGAAAATACGAATCACATGCGATAAGGATTTCATGTCTTACTTGAACATGGTACTTGCAAGCTTTTAAGAACAAAGGAAGGGACTCCCTAAATTCATGCAATCAACTCATATTCACATCATGAATTTCATAGAATTTAATATACAAATATTGGCGATGCACTTTTCAATCAAAAGTTATAAATGAAACATATAAGATACACACCAAGCATGCAATATAGAATAGAATAAGAGTCTTGGCATTCACATATTTATTTCAAATCATGAAAAATATCCATATCCAATATATTTTGCAAAGTCGAAGCATTATCGAATATTCCCATTCATGCACGTCTCCACTCTAATGTCATACTCACTCATTTGGTCAAATGAATTCACCTCCAAGCTTAGGTTGAGGCATCACATCTAAAGGAATATGATAGTGGAAAATGGGATTTTTTGCCTTGGTTTTCCCAAGTGTTTTGTGGCTCCAATAATGAGATAGAGAAACATTTTTCCCTTTTTTTTTCTTTTTGAACTTTTTGTTTCTCATTTTTCTTTTTGGATTTTTGTAGGAGCTATATGATTTGTATTTTTGGCTTTTGGCTCCTTTTTGGCTTTTTGGAATTTTTGGAGCTAACTTTTCTTTTGTAGGGATTTTTTTTGGAAAATATATGCGATATAAGTAGCTTTAGGAGGTGAACTCAAGTGACATGTAGAGAATAAAAAGATATATGTGGAGAAGGAAATAATGTAACACTCGGTTCACTCTAAGATGTGCACGAACGGTTCAATAAAATAATACTTCAACTAAAACTCATATGTAAGTATGGATATTCTCAATCATTTCAATAAATAGTGAAGTCAAGCAGTAACGTTTACAACCATATCAGGCATGCAAGAGAAGGTGAATAAGACAATAAAACTGATGCTTCAGATATACTAATGATGCGTGAAGCTTGGTGTATTTCCAACAAAATCATACTAAACACTAATCCATGCATTCAGTTTCAATTAATATCATGCATTCATATAGAGGAATCATCAAAAGAAATAGATTTGCAAGCACATGTGAATAGCAAGACTATGGAATACTCTAAGTAGCATGGCAAGGAATAATAAGCATCGTGATGGTTGCTAAAACAATAAGAGATATCATCATACGAAATTCATCTAGCGGAAGAAGAGAAAGGAAGATAAAGAAATAAAAAAATAAAAGAGAAGAAAGAAAAGAAAAACAAGCACACAACATGATGTATGAACACACATAAAAGGAAAATAAGATGGAAAATTCAAAAAGATGATGCAAAAATTTTGAAAAATTTTAAAAACCCTAAAAATAAAGTAAAAGTGCAACTAGATGGCATGGAAATGCACTCCCCCAAGCTTAAACTTCACATTGTCCTCAATGTGATCATAAAAGGAAAAATATGAGGAACAACAATAAATATGAGGGATGTGAATGAAAAATGATGAAATGAATGGCATGAAATCCTAATGCAACTACATGCACATGCAATGATGCATGAGAGCGCTTTCCCCCAAGCTTATGCTAAACAATCCTATTCAAATGACTCGATCAAAAATGCCATGGCTTTGCTAAGCGAGATTGAGTCAAACGAATAAGAATGTGAGTATTCACTTGAAAGAAATGCTCGATGGGTGGTGAGCAAAAAGGATGCGACACATCAAAATATAAAGAGGGTAATTAATATATATAATGGGTTTGGGGTGTAAAAAATTTTGTTGCCGTCATATGAGGTAATATTTATTCAAGCAAATTTATATGGTCCTCTCGCTGTCGAGAGAATTTGTGTTTATTTAAAGCATAAAAATTTCTACACCACTGGATTGATATCACCTATAGCAAAAGGCGGATCCAGTATCTTTGCCGGTGCAGGCAATTGTTCCAACTGCTCCTTCCGTGGCTCTGCCAGATGCGTGTGTCCACGGACTCCAACGAACTCTAGCAATGCATCCTCCAGCATTCCCACAAGGACTCCACCTGTACCCTGCAGAGAATAGGATGCATCAGTTCGCTGTAAAAAATTCACCCTCGTAATAAAAGTATCCCAAAGAGGATCGTCTATAGAAATATATGGAATAACTAATGGTGGACGATACTTCCCTGGAAATAATCCAATATCCTCACGTGCCGTGGTAGCTATCTCCATGGTGTCTTCTCTATGCTGCTCAGGTAAATCTAGATCATAGGTGTGGACCTCATCAAGATGCTCCTCATCATCGTCAAACTCATCCCAGCGCACCTCTTGATCATATCCATATGCGTCCATGGGTGCTAACTCCTCGCTCTCCTCGTCGTATACATCCCATTGTACCTTTTGTTCATATGTATGTGTATCCTGCAAAAGGCGCGATGAGTCGTCAAAATCTGAATCACAAAAAACATCATACACGGGAGGGGAATCAAAGATAAAGGGCGAAGGAGTAAAGAGATCTCCCTGAGGGGGGGCCAAAAGCCCTGTGGGATAGTCCTCTGCGTCAGTGGAAGGATGAGGTGGCTGCGGAAGCTCTAATGGACGAGGGTAGTGCTCGGGATCCTCATGAATGACTGCGTCCTCGTCCCGATGCACGACCTTCTCGACGATAAGCTCTTGCTCCGTGTGTAAGGCCTCCTCAAAAGCATGCTTCGGCTCTGCGAGGTAAATTACATCAATGTCTTCTCCATCTGAGTCATCTCCATCCATCCACTCATTGTATGGACTAGCTGTGTCTGTGGGTGGGGGAGTGACGACGGTGAATCTGCGAGAATCCCCGGCAACGGCGCCAAAAACTTGATCCGCCCCGGATACACACCCGGAGAACGATTGTAGTTTTATCGCAAGCGCACGGTCAAGTGGCGAGCGGGTATCGAACACGAGGAGGTGGTGTTGGTTCCAATCTATCCTAGGGTGGCTCGACTACGAATGTTTTATTGGTGGAGATGGTTATGGAATGATATAATAGAAATGGTGGTGGATGTCGATGTCGGTGATAAAGAAGTCGGATGAAGTAGCGATTCAAATTTAATACAATAAAAGAGTCTAGAGCTAGGGAATCCCCACTACGAATCATCATACATCTTTGTAAATAGTGAATCTCAATATTACTAGGCTTGTGTTGAGGTGAACTAGTCGTAACTGAATAGAGAACCAAGCTCACGCTCTCGCGCTATTGCCGGTCTATAGCAACCCTAGGATAGTGCCCAATCTCTTGCAAACCCTAGCCTAAGCCGCTAGCATTAGGATCGACATTATCGTTCTATCGCCCCTCGAGCCCACTCTCGTGCAAACTCGAGTTACGATCTAGGTTGTGATAGTTCGTATTCATCTAATCTCTTGCAAACGAATATGGTATAGATTTATAATAAAAATTCTAGCTTTGGTCCAATCTCTTGCAAACCAAGCCTAGAGAATCTCGATTATAAACCTAAATCGAATATCTAGGCCTTTCCATCGATTAGAATCCAATCTCTTGCAAACCCCAATCGATGGAAATCCCTAAATATCCGTAATAAATCGATCACAACCTAACCTCCTAGAAATTCTAGCAATTTAGAAATTCATTCATCACAAATCTGAAATTAGATCCATAGGGTTCATCCCCAAACCCTAGAACAATCAAATCTACTCAAGCATAGCAATAACGATATGAGAATCAATAAAAATCATTGCTTGCATACAAAAAGATAGAAAAAACAAAGATTCAAATAACAAGAACAAAATACTTACTTTGATGAAGATTTTCAATCCAAATACAAGCTTTTAGATCCAAGAGGGGGCCTAGGGCATGGCCTAACCTCTAAAATAATCACTAAGAAAACATCATGGGAACTCCCTCTAATGGTGGCTACAAAACCCCTTATATAGTCTCCCAAAACCCTAGCAAATAACCCTAGAAAACTTCTCAAATTCGTGCCCAAAAACAGCCCAAACCGCAACTTAAAATCTGGGCCCGCCGCCGACTCGGCCGAGTGGAACATGTGACTCGGCCGAGTGGAAATTCCAGCACTGCAGCATCAACTTGCAGAAATTTTCCAGATTTCATCCGACCTCTGATTGATGCGTTCTTGGCGGCGTTGGAATCGTTATGAAGTCTACTATCCATAAAAAATATGAGAAAAATACTTTTTTTGCTAAAATGATAGCAGATTTCAAAAGAGTGAACGACTGTCTGAAAATCTGGGCATTGAGTGTCCTCGGCGTCACTCGGCCGAGTGGGATTCTGCACTCGGTCGAGTGGACTTCTTTACTCGGCCGAGTGACAGACCCTGTAGAAAAACAGTAACTTCGAGGTCCTCAGGGGTCTGTCTCCGGGGGTGGCTCGACCGAGTAGCTTTCATCATTCGGCCGAGTGGTAATGTGTACTCGGCCGAGTCGGAACCGTCAAAAGCCTGTACATTTCCAGTAAGTCGGCCATTTTTGATGGTGGATTTTCCATGCCACTCGGGCGATGCGATCTTCATACTCGGCCGAGTGGGATATCGTCCCTCGGCCGAGTGCACACCCAATTCCTTCTGTGGTGCGTGTCCGGTCTGGTCGGCCGAGCGGTCTTCTTGCATCGGCCGGGTGAGTGCTTCACTCGGCCGAGTGAGATGCTGCAAATGCCCAATCTTCATCTTTTCACTTCCTCGTCGCTCCTACGACGTTCCTTCTTCTTTCACTCATCCTCCATCACCGATAAGTCTGCAAATGAGCCGTGTGCGATGCTCCGGTACATGTGCAAGTCCTTTAAGCTCATTTTTGCTTCAGATTGCTCTATATTTCCTGAAATCCGACAAAAACAAGAAATAGTGAAAAGTAACGCAATATCGTCGAATACTCGTGAAAATCGCAATATGAGCAATCAAGATGGCATGAAAAAATGTGTAAAATATGGATCGATCAGTGGCGCACGGCAAGTACGACGGCGGTGGAGCTGGTGGCGCGCGCGTGGGTTGGTGATCGGAGCTCCGATGATGGTGGGGGTTTGTTTGTTGGTAGAGGAGAGGAAGATTTGAAATGGAGTTTGTTTCAATCTGAAATTAAGTTTTCAGATTTGTGTTTCTCCCCTCTTGATTTCAGATATGAAATTTCAGTTTGGGTTTGATTTTGGAATGGTGACAAATTTTGGGGAAGAATTGTTTCTGCAGAAGTTTTTTGCAGGGGAGAGACGTTAGCAACCTTAAGAAGAAATTGGCAGGGAACAGTCAAATTAGATTAGGTGATGGGAATTAATGAGAACTTTGACTAATTGTTAGGGGGAGGAACCTGGTTAACGAAACATGTTTCTCTCCTCTAACCCCATTATAAAAATAAGAATGTGAAGAATGTGAAAGATGTTATAAACGGGCTTCTTGGTGGGCCTACCCGTTAGTGGGTATCCACCCATTATGTAACCCTACCACTATAAATATAGGGCTATGGTCTCCATAGCCGCCAAGTTTACAACACGTTATCAGCACGCTCAAAGCTAAGCCGAACCCCTGCCGACGGACGGACGCGACGAACGGACGCGACGCGAACGGGCTTCCTTCACCGAACGTCGCTAGATCCGGCGGGTAGGATCTAGAGGTAACTTTCTCTCTAGATCTAAATTTTGTATATGCGCATATGTGGTGATTTAATTCTTTTTGGCTCAATCGATTAAAAACACCGTTTTTATCGCTAAAAATCACCCTTTTTCAATTAAAAAACGTATTTTTGGAAGAAAAAATTGGGTTTTTTCCACTAAAAATCGGATTTTTACCCGTTGTTTTTCCCCAAAAATCACCCAAACCCGAAATAGGGTTCACCGACGCTCCCCCCCCGTCGCCGGCAGCGGCGGGGGCCTTCCCGCCGTCGCTGCGGCGGCGGGAACCCCCCCGCCACTACAGGCGGGGATTTCCCCGCCGCCTGCAGCGGCGGGCATCCCCCGCCGCCGCCGGCGGGGGCAACCCCCGCCGCGACAGGCGGGGGCTCCCCGCCGCCTGCAGCGGCGGGGCACCCCCGCCGCCACCGGCGGGGGCAACCCCCGCCGCGGCAGGCGGGGGCCCCCCCCCGCCGCCTGCTGCGGCGGGGCACCCCCCTGCCGCCATCGGCGGGGGCAACCCCGCCGCCTGCTGCGGCGGGGCAACCCCGCCGCCAACGGCGGGGGCAACCCCGCCGCCTGCAGCGGCGGGGCACCCCCGTCGCCAACGGCGGGGGCAACCCCGCCGCCTGCAGCGGCGGGGCACCCCCGTCGCCAGCGGCGGGGGCAACCCCCGCCGCCGCAGGCGGGGGCAACCCCCGCCGCCTGCAGCGACGGGGGCAACCCCCGCCGCCGCAGGCGGGGGCAACCCCCGCCGCCGCAGGCGGGGGCAACCCCCGCCGCCTGCAGCGACGGGGGCAACCCCCGCCGCCGCAGGCGGGGGCTCCCCGCCGCCTGCAGCGGCGGGCAACCCCCGCCGCCGCAGGCGGGGGCTCCCCGCCGCCTGCAGCGGCGGGCAACCCCCGCCGCCTGCCGCGGCGGGCCCCCCCCCTCCCCGCCGCCTGCTGCGGCAAACGGGCCCGCCCGCCAGTAGCGGGTACGGGCCCGGCGTGAGTACCCCAAAACCCTAACTAGGGTTTCTGACCCAGAAATTTTTTTCGAATTTTCAAAATTTTTCAGATTTATTGCGATTTTTTTCTCGTTAAAATCTGGACCAAAATGCATGTGATTTTTACTCATCGCAAATTATATTTGGATTTATGATTTTCTTTAAAAAACGTTTAAAAATTAAGAAGATCCTGCGACCGCTCTGCCGTTAGTCAACTAACCTAACGGTGCATGACGTTGCCTAGTGGTCCAATAATTTTTAAACGGTAGATTTCATTTTCCATTATAAACTGCCTGTGATGAATAAATAAATTGCCTGCGATGTATAAACTGCCTGTGATAATGCCTGCTGCATTATAACTGCCTGCGATGAATGGTTAATATTTGCTGTGGTTTTGGATCGGCTAGTTTATCACCATTTTTATTTTTCATGCATTATTTTCCTTTTGAGAGAAAAATGTAGTGAGGATAATTTTGTAAAATTACAAGCCCGGCGGACGCTTCAAGAAGATGAAGGACTATTCCAGAAGAATAGGGGCCCCACGGGGGTTCCCGAGTTGTACTTTCTTTCTTTTTGGGACTGTAATGGACTGTAATTATTTATGGTGATTAGCCGATCCACGCAGCAAATATTTATGTCTGATGTGATTGATTATTTATTTTTGCGCAAAATATCTAATTAATGCTATCTTTTTACATGCTAGAGTAATAAATGGCCAAAATTGCGAGCGTCGATTTCGACGTTTTGGATGCTTCAGGAAAGAATTACTTAAGCTGGCAGCTTGATATAAAATTCCATCTGCGAGCACAGGGATTGAGTCACGCCATCGCCTTAGGCGATAAGGTTTCTGACATAGATAAAGCGAAAGCAATTATCTATATCAGACGCCATATCGATCGGACCCTGAAGGCCGAGTACCTAACGGTGGAGGACTCGTATGAGTTGTGGACCGCCCTCGAGGACAGGTATAAACATCAAAGGGATGTTATCCTACCTCGAGCGCGATATGAATGGGAGAACCTCCGTCTCCAAGACTTCAAGTCTATTGCCGAGTACAACTCGGCACTCTTTAGCATCACCTCACGCCTGAAGTTGTGTGGTGAAAAGGTGACGGAGGAACGCATGTTAGAGAAGACGTATACATCCTTCCATGAGAAGGATGTCATACTGATGCAACAGTATCGTGAACGAAAGTTCACAAAATACTCTGAGCTTCTCTCATGCCTTCTGATGGCAGAGCAGAATCGTGACCTCCTTCTGGCCACCCACAACTCACGCCCTACCGGCACTGCTCCTGCGCCTGAAGCGCACCACAGCTCCTTCCAGAAGAAAAGGGGCAACTTCAAAGGCAAACCCCAGAAGGGCAAGACCATGAAGAAGCAGGCTCGAGGACCCCCTCCAAGAAACAACCAAGAGGGGAAGAAGAAAAATGTGTGGAAGAGAAAAGACGACGGCCAGACTTCTGCCCCCAGAAAGGACTGGGAAGATAAATGCCACAGGTGTGGCATGACTGGACACTGGTCCAGAAATTGTCGTACTCCACGCCACCTTCAGGAGTTGTACAAAGCAAGCCAGAAGCAAGCTGAGACAAACCTGGCGGTTCAAGAAAACCTGGCACCAATCAGGTTCATCGCCGAGGACTTCTCCAACGATGACCTGCTCGACTGAGGACATTTATCTACTTTATATGCATTGTAGTTTTTCCTTTTGAGAAACAATTTATCTGCTTATCTCTGGCATGTTTTAAGTACTTTTTCAGACATCAATTTAATTTTCGTAGTATATACCTTTGTGTTTTTTTTTCCTTATACTGCGACTTTTCTTTAAAATAGATGGACTTTAAATGCCTAGTGGACAGTGCCTCTACGCACACGATCCTCCAAGACATCTGCTTTTTTCAAAGCATTAATAAATACGATGGCACCGTAAATACGATTTCCGGTCCATCAAGTATCATTGAAGGATCAGGGGAAGCACATTTTATGCTCCCCAATAGTACAAAACTACTCATAAAAGATGCCCTTCTCTCCCCTAGCTCACATAGGAACCTGTTGAGCTTTAAAGATATCCGCTTAAACGGATACCACCTAGAAACGGTGAGCAAAGGAAACAGTGAATACCTTGATGTAACGTTCCATAAAAACGGTGCTAAAAACACCGTCGAACGTTTCGAGGGACTCCCGTCGGGTCTCTACCACACAAGGATCAGAGCAATGGAAGCAAACACTTTGGAGCACCAGAAGTGCCAAAATCAACCAGAATTCAAACTCTGGCACGATAGACTAGGACACCCTGGAAGGAATATGATGCGTCGCATCATATCCCAATCCCGTGGAATTAATCCGAAAAGCCTGACGCTACTTCGGAAGGGTGCAAATCCTTGTCCCCCTTGTTACAAAGGGAAATTGATTACGAGACCATCCACCCTGAAGGTGGACTCTGAGTCTCCAAGCTTCCTAGAGAGAATACATGGTGACATTTGCGGGCCTATTCACCCCGCAAGTGGACCATTCAGGTACTACATGGTACTAATCGACGCATCTTCAAAATGGTCATATGTGTGCCTCTTGTCCACCCGCAACGTAGCCTTTGCAAAGCTACTTGCACAAATTATAAAATTGCGGGCACATTTCCCAGACAACCAGATCAAGAAATTGCGTCTGGACAATGCTGGGGAATTCACCTCACAAGTCTTCCTAGACTACTGCCAAGCAACCGGCATAGAAGTTGAACATCCTGTAGCTCATGTTCACACCCAGAACGGGTTGGCTGAATCTCTCATAAAGAGACTACAATGGATCGCTAGACCATTGTTAATGCAATGCCAGTTGCCGGTATGTGCATGGGGACATGCCATACTGCACGCTGCATCGCTGATAAGATTACGACCGTCAGGTAGTCAATCTTATTCTCCGATGCAACTTGCATATGGGAACCCGCCCGATATCTCTCACTTGAGGATATTCGGATGTGCTGTCTATGTCCCCATAGCACCACCGCAGAGGACCAAGATGGGTCCTCAACGGCGTCTTGGTATCTATATTGGTTTCGACTCACCATCGATCATTAGATACCTCGAACCCCTTACAGGGGACGCCTTTAAAGCGCGTCTAGCAGATTGTGAGTTTGATGAAAGCATTTTTCCAAAACTAGGCATTAACACACAGAAGCCAGAAGCTTCAAAGACCATTACATGGGACACAAAGACCTTATCCCATTTTGATCCGCGCACAAATCAATGTGAAGAAGAGATCCTGAAGATCCTTCAAATTCAGAACACAGTTCACATTTTACCGGATAAATTCACTGACAACCAGAAGATTGTCAGATCACACGTCCCTGCTGCAAATACGCCAGCTAGGATTGACATACCCAAAGATGGATGCAATCCACCTGCAGCAGAAGCGGCCGTACCTCAACAAAAAAGAGGACGACCCCCAGGCTCCAAAGATAAGAATCCTCGAAAGAGGAAAAATCCTGGAGCAACAATAACGATACCACCACAGGATGCTGAGCTCAGCCCAGCTACCTCTCCACTCCTAACAACCCCTGAAGAGGAAAATATAGGAGAAATTTCATTAAACTATGTACGTACCGGGGAGGTACTGGACAGAAAAAGCACAATCATCGATGATAACTTCGCGCTCATTATTGCCACTCACGTCACTGAATACGACGATGAGACCGATCCACGCTCTCTAGCAGAATGTAAACGCAGAGAGGATTGGCCAAAGTGGAACGAGGCAATAGGAGTAGAGCTGGACTCACTCTCGAAGCGCCAAGTCTTTGGACCTGTAGTCCTAACACCAAAAGGTGTTAAACCTGTGGGATATAAATGGGTATTCGTGAGAAAAAGAAACGAGAATAATGAGATCGTGCGCTATAAAGCGCGCCTTGTTGCACAAGGTTTTTCCCAACGACCAGGAATAGACTATGACGATACCTATTCTCCGGTCATGGACGCGATCACCTTCCGTTTCATCATAGGCCTATCCACGAAGGAAGGTCTGGATATGCAGCTCATGGACGTTGTGACTGCATACCTATACGGAAATATAGATAAGGACATCTACATGAAAATCCCAGACGGATACAAACTACCGACAAAAATGACAGAAAGACCTCGGGACGTCTATTCTGTCAAACTCCAGAGATCACTGTATGGTCTCAAACAGTCAGGTAGAATGTGGTACAACAGGCTGAGTGAATTCCTAGTGCAACAAGGATTCACAACAAATGAAGTCTGCCCTTGCATCTTCATACGAGCAAAGGGAACAGGATTCGTAATTATCGCCGTCTACGTAGACGACTTGAACATCATCGGATCTCCTGCAGAGATAGATGAGATATCCAAAAGTCTCACACAGACTTTTGAGATGAAAGACCTCGGCAAAACGAAGTTTTGCCTAGGGCTACAAATTGAACATTTAAGCGGAGGAATCCTGTTACACCAATCGACATATACAAAGAAAGTACTGAAGAACTTTCTTATGGACAAATGTCATCCGCTTAGCACACCAATGGTCGTCAGATCATTGGATGTTGAAACAGACCCCTTCCGACCGCTGGAAGAGGGGGAGGAAACACTGGGTCCTGAAGTACCCTACTTAAGTGCAATTGGAGCACTCCTATACCTGGCAAACTGCACGCGTCCCGATATAGCGTTCGCAGTAAATCTACTAGCCAGATACAGTTCAGCGCCCTCAAAGCGCCACTGGAACGGAGTGAAACAACTTCTGCGCTACCTCCAAGGGTCTGTAGACATGGGACTATACTTCAAGAAAGGTGTATCCGCCGACCTGGTCGGTTACGTAGATGCGGGATACAGGTCCGACCCACATACCGCAAAGTCCCAGACCGGTTTCGTATTCACATACGGTGGGACGGCCATCTCATGGAGATCCGTGAAGCAGACATCCACAGCGACCTCGTCCAACCACTCTGAGCTCATCGCGATCCATGAAGCTAGCAGAGAATGCTTCTGGCTTCGATCAGTCATCAACCACATCCTCAAGACCACCGGCCTGAAGACGGGAGATCTTGGGCCTACTACCATGTACGAAGACAATGCTGCCTGCATCGCTCAACTACGGGGTGGCTACATCAAAGGTGACAGGACGAAGCACATTTCCCCCAAGCTATTCTGGACGCATGAACAGCAAGTGGACAACCAGATCGACATCCAGCAGATCCAGTCCTGCAACAACCTGGCTGACCTATTCACTAAAGCTTTGCCTCGCAGTACCTTTAGAAAACTTGTACTAGGAATTGGGATGAGACAACTGAGAGATGTACAAGCCTGAAGCTTGAACTTATCAGGGGGAGTTAACGTAGTGCTGTACTCTTTTTCCTTGACTGTTGGTTTTTCCCACTGGGTTTTCCACAGTCAAAGGTTTTAACGAGGCAGCCACATTAACTCAGGATCCAGAAGTATCCACCACTGATGTTATCCATCGATCAGGGGAAGTTACAGAGACTTGTACTCTTTTCCCTTAGCCACAGGTTTTTCCCACTGGGTTTTCCTTGGCAAAGGTTTTAATGAGGCAAGCACTCTTAAACTTAGAGATCCAGAAGTATCTCCAACCCCATGATCAAACAAGCTTCATGAACCCTGAAGTGTTCACCATGGCTTACAACAATGGATGGATAAGGGGAAGTGTTATAAACGGGCTTCTTGGTGGGCCTACCCGTTAGTGGGTATCCACCCATTATGTAACCCTACCACTATAAATATAGGGCTATGGTCTCCATAGCCGCCAAGTTTACAACAAAAGATAAGTTGTATTAAGCTAGGAGATAAAAGGATTAAGGTAATTAAGTAAAATTAAATGTAATTGGTAAAATAAATAAGTAATTAGTAAAATAATTAAAGTGATTAGCAATTTGTAATTGGCAAGATAATTAAATTAAACTATTTTAGTTTAAACTTGATGGTAATTAATGACGACACGGTAAAAACGAAAACAGAGACACGCTCACGTCGACACGTAGCAAGAACGTACGGACGAAAAATATTATCCGAATGACCGAAAAATACCAGTACGCATGATCTAAAAATACGACTAAAAATTACAGGCCGTTACATGGGGCGTCGCCACCGCCTCCCCGTCATTTTTTTGTGCCAGCGACGGTACCACAGCCACCTCCCCGGCGTTTTTTGGGGCCCCCTCCTCCTCCGGAGGAAGGCGGTGCTCCCCCAAATGCCAAGGAGGCAGCGCCTCCTCCTTTCCACTGAGGAGGGCCTCCAGGCGGTTTTTTCAGGGGAGAGCACCTCCTCCTCCCCCTCCTCGTCGAACGAGGAGGAGGAAGAGGCGGCACCGCCGTCGCCGTCGCCTCCCCCGCAAGCTTGCTTACTCTCCTAGTTAGAAGAAGCCTAGTTGGTGGATTATTTAGATCTGGATAGAGTCTCGCTCAGTAAAGAGAGTTGTAGATTCGTAAAAGAGGATCAAAGTACGCACGCTACAAAACGCAGCCACCTTAAAAGCAAGTCGATATAATCGTGGAAAGAATTTAGTACTTGATTGAGTACTGACCCTAGAGGGGGTCCAGGGTTGCTTTGGCGCACCCCACCCCAACGCGAGAGTATTTCCTTTTCAGCCTACGCTTGCTGCTCGCTTGTTGTCTACTAAACTAGCCTTCCTTTGATCAATAATCCGCCCGGCCCCCATCTTTCTTCTTAACTAAAGTAAAGTGGACTCAAATTAATGATGCCTAACCTCTTTGTTTGAAGCTTTGCCGGGAAGCTTCTACTTGCTTGTTGAAGCTTTGCTTCTCCTAATTCCAAAAAACACAACACACAACAACTATTGGTTTTTGCCAGGGAGGCGGCTCCCCGGCATTTGGGGGGGGGGGAGGAGCACCTCAACCTCCCCCTCCTCCTCGTTTGAGGAGGAGGGGGATGAGGCGGTGCTCCTCCTCCCAAAACAGCCGGGAAGGCAGCGACACCTCCACCACCACCCAAAACGAACGACGGGGTGGTTAATTGTTAATGAAAGTTATTTCTTAATTAATTAACTATAATTATTATTTAAGCGTTAATTAATTTAATTTCAGTTAACTTTTTAACAGAATACACGATGGAGATACTATTAAGGTTAGCGTTTAATATTTGAGGGACATGAGAGCAAATACACATATTTAAGGGATAAATATCAAAATACGCATTTTTCATGGGACGAATATGTGAAAAACCCAAAAAAAAAAGAAAAGTACAGCTTTTGCAAGGGTGGCTGGACACATCGAATAATTAATTGTATGGGAATTTCTATTTACACTCCATTTTAAACACACCATTTTCAAGAGCACTCCCAATGGAGGGCTGAATGGAGGCTTAATGAGAGACATAATCCTAGAGGGAGCGGTTTTTGCAAAACAAAGTGGAGAGATAAGGCTGAACAGGGGCTTGAGAATTTAAGCCATGTTCAGCCATCCATTAAGCCGATGACTCAGCAAGCGCGTTATATATTTTTCATGTTATGCCAGGATAAGACATCTGGTTGTTACACACCAGACGTCTGGTTTTTACACACCAGACGCCTGATTCTGATGGGAATTTATTTTTTAAAAACACTGTCAAGACCAGACATCTGGTGATTAGGCACCAGACAACTGATAATGGGAGAATAATTTAATTTAATTTGTATATCTGGTCATTGGAGGGAAATTTAATTTAATTTGTATTTCAATCTATGCATGGAAATATAAATCTATATTTAAAATTTTTAGGTAATATTTCACCTTTATACATTTCGTATTTCATGTTGAGACATACTTATTTATGGCTATTGCAATTTATGCCCAACCCATATGGTTCCAATTTTAAAAATATCAAAATTGACATTTTATGACATAATCAAACGTCCGATTCAAAAGAATCAGACATCTGATCATGAACAGACAATTGTTCTGTAAAGGTCAAATGTTTGATTTCCTGGAAGCAAAAAAACTCCAGGCATATCAGACGTCTGATGCTGAAACATCAG
This sequence comes from Scilla litardierei, assembly GCA_030789695.1. NCBI lineage: Eukaryota > Viridiplantae > Streptophyta > Magnoliopsida > Asparagales > Asparagaceae > Scilla > Scilla litardierei. Next base: position 154,304,893 of record CM061133.1, read on the forward strand.
ACATCTGATATGTCTACAAACACACTTGTCCGGTGCACAATTAGTAGATCAGACGCCTGATGGGTATCGTCTAGGTATCAGTTCTTCTTCAGATTCAAAAAAATTTAATGCTGGATTACCAGATGTCTGATGTCGTGACACCATACATTTGGTAATCCAGCTATTTGAGGCTGATGTGGCAACCATTCAGCCTGTATTATGCCCACCATTCAGAGAGCACAGGGGTTGAAGCTGAAGTGGCATTGCTTTAGCCCCTGTTGGGGTTGAATGATTCAACCCTCCATTGGAAGTGCTCTAATAACGAGATTCCCAATATTTTTAAATACTACACTACATTCCCCTCTCTTCTGAAGACCACCTCCTCTTTATCCTCCTCACCTCCTCCTCGTATCACTGTTGATATTACACTAGGTCAACCTTCAATGCCCATTAAGCTGGTTAGTGGAGAGGACAAGACCAGTCAAAGCCCACAGCTTCGGCCCAGTAGCATAGAGGCTGGCCGCTTCTTCATTTAAGGCGACATCCGAGCTGACTGATGGGCTGTCTTATCAATACCGACCGTTAAACTTGTCATCAGTGAGAGCATTCAATGGTGGATCATCAATGTCGATAATTAAAGACAATAAGGCTACATAAAATCTCAGACGTTACCATCTAACGGCCACTACCTATAAGTAGTCTCTCGAACAACAAGAATGGGGACCTTCGTTCGGCTATGGGCTTTTTCTCCTTCTCGAATTATGCAAGTTGAGATAACTTTCTCAATTTCTCAAACAGTCTCCAGTCAGGTACCCCTAAACTAAGTATATACTCCGACCTAGCCTTATACATTTCCTCCATAGCTAGGTGCAATAACTAGCAGACGACCTCCAAACAGGTCGGACATATTTAACACGAGCCTCCTTTAGCCCTCTGCTAACTTAAGCATAGGAGGGAATTAGGTCGAACCTCAAATCCGACCCTCCCAAACTAGTTCTATGGCACATGAAGCCAATGGTAGTTTGGACTTGACAGATTCAGCTCAGATTTGTGCAACGATAGCTCAAACCTAGCTGGAGCTATTGTGACCTTGCCGCTAGAACTCTGACCAGAGTGCTAACAGTTTGGATGTGGTAAAGATATCTCCAACGGACCGACGCCCACTCAACCAGAGATCGACTCGCCCGAGTACCCAGGAGGCTGAGGGTTGTCTGGGATAGCTCAAATGTGACTCCATCAGCCCAGACCAATGCCCATTTACCTCAGGGCCAGCTCGTACAACACTCAATCTAAAGTTTGCTCTGTCTCCTGCCAAGCCAGTGCACATCCGCTAGGGGCAACCACCACGCATTGGTAGATCTAGGCCAGCTCTGTCAGAGGTCTGCTGGCCCCGAATCCAAATAGCCACTAGTAGCTCGGATCGAAGCCTAATTAGCCCGAGATTAGCTCATTCAGTACACAGTCAACTACCAATGTCATCCAACAACATCTACTGTTACAGTAATCTCTTGTAACAAAATATGTGGTGAGAAAACACTCGTAAACAATTAACATCGTCAGTGGGAACCGAGTCTATATCCATGTTATTGGTCACACCGACGATGACTCGACCCGTCAACCAAGTGCATGAAAGGCCAATTACTGCAGAAGCAGCAGATACTGCACCGTGCCCCCATGGTTCCTAACTCTTTTGGTCGTGGAATGCATGAGCCATAATTTGTGACCTTGGAGTGGTTTCATGCATTCTTACGGGAGGTAAGTGTCAATATTCGAGCGCTGACTGTCATAATAGAACAACTGAGGGGTTCGATGTCCTAGCCATCGACAAGCTCACCGATCATCTCAACCATAACCGGTCTCAAGGCTTGCTGCCCTCGCTCGGTGGAGCTGAGACTATCGTCCTAGCTCGACTGATGATTGACAGATAGAAATCTATCGTGGGCAAAGTTGTGGCCTTTACCGTGGACCTCACGCAGGCCTCAAGAGGAAGGTTCGGAGAGACAGCGTCCACCATCCAAGCTCTCCCAATATCATAGATGAGGAGCAAACCCCATTTGAGAGTAGAAGCACCTCGGCCCTGCTGGAGACCAGATTCAAGATGCCTGATCTGGACAAATATGATGGTTCAGGTGATCCGCATGAATACATCCAGAACTATAAAAGAATGATGGAGATACAAGGAGCGATGATTCCATCATCTAATGTGCTTTCCAAACAGCCCTACGAAAGATCGCAAAGAAGTGGTGACTTCCCAACCGATCTATTGGGTCATTCAAAAACCTACCAAGCCTTCTGCCAATAATTCATGACATGAAGGAGGAGGAAGCAGAGCTTGGACCACCTCTTCACCTTGGTGTATAAAGAGGGGGGGACACTAAGCTTCCAAAAGTGCTTCAACTCAGAAGGGCTGGACGTCGAAAGCTGCAATGATGAGGTGACCATTACTGCACTCATAAAGGGAGTCTGGAGAGAAGACCTTATGAAATATTTGCACCATAGACCACCCCACAGCTTGGATCGTCTCCTCGCTAGAGCAGAATAGTACATGATGGTAGATGAGGCGTTGGCCGGACAAACTCCCAGAGGTACTTAGGTCATGCGGACACAACCTATAACCGCTATTAGTGCTACTCGGGCCAAAAGAACTCCCAGGAATGTTCTTGTCCATCCATGGAATGCGGAGCATCGACGAAAGCATTGTCAGTAAAAACCAGTAAACCTAGCAAACACTTATATTTTTTCAATTTCAATTTCTCTGTTTTTTCATTTCACACAACTGTATATCCTACCGAGCTAATAACTCTAAGAGAGCCCTAACGGGAAGACCATAAACAGCTTCTCTCATTTCACTTTCTCTAGAGTGTACATGATACATCAGAAGACCTCGCGGGCTAATCGGTTATACAATCAGGGGACACCCTTATGGGCAGATCTAGCTATACAATTGGGGATTATTCTATACTGACCTCACGGGCTGATTTGGCTATACGATCGGCGGACTGATGCCCTTGTGGGCTGATCTAACTATACGAACGGGGGACATTTCCTCGTGGGCCAACCTAGCTATATGATCACTTGTCGATCTAGCAAACCCTTGTATCATTTATTTTCGGTCTCTTTGAGTGTATCCTACCAAGCTAGCATACCCTCGACAAATGTACTATGAGAAAACATTTGATGGGCTCTTCCCACTTTGATTTCTCTTAAGTGCACAAGTATACAAGTCAATATGAATACCCCAACAATTACCTTATGGCTGGTTAGCTATACGATCAAGGGCCACTCTCTCATGGACCGACCTTGCTATACGATCAGGGATGACCGAAGTCCCCGTGGGCTTGTCGGTTATACGATCGAGGGGCACAGCATTAGTTTGATCTATCTATATGATAAGGGATCATCCTTAATGGACCACTCAGGCTAAGCTAACTATGAGGCCATGTTTGGCTCTTCTCTATGACTGACTTGGCCATGAACATGAGGGACTCTCCCCTACATCACGCCATCCCTACATTTACAGTGCACAAGTACGAACAGTCGAGGCTGCACAGAGATGACACAGTGGCTGAGTTCCGTCCAATATGACCTAAGATGAGCTAAGACTTCTCTATTTTATTTATGAAAAGAGAGCACAACCCGCACACATGAAATGGGCGGAGCCCATAAAATAAAAAAGATACAATCACATGACCAATTCATCTGGAGTTGGGGCTTCAGGAGACCTTCTTCGGTAGTCTTTGGCGTAGCGGCTGTGGTCTCATCAGTTATAGTGGGGCCGACGTCTTGCGCTGGAACGCTGTATAGAGACGACCACTTAGTGGGAAACTTCTATGTGATCTCCTTCACTACGGTGTTTAACACTAGCTTATGATGGTAAAAAATCTTTCTATACCGCTGGGTTCATTCCATCTCAGCCCACAGTCTATCTACCCATCTACTTCAGAGTTCAAATGAGAGGAAGATGGAAAGCAATGAACATGGGAGAGGATTTTTTTCACTCCGACGAAGGGAAATTTGATCAGAGAAGAAGACGACAAAGGCAAGAGTGAACTCAAACTTGCTAGAAAGCAAAGGAATGATTCTCTCCAACCTTTATGATCTCTTTAAACAGAGCCGCACTCCCCTTGAGGCAAACTCAGCCGTCGGATCTTGGACACGTGTTGACATCTCAGGGCATCGATGCTTCAAGTTTCGTGCTCTCTTGGTATAGGATTTCTAGCGTTTCATGTGCTCTAACGGCTAGAATTAAAAGTTCTTCTTGGACTGCTGTGCTCGGTTAATGCATGTCATTACCCAACACAATCTCGATTACGATTAAGATTAGGAGATATGGGCCATCGATACTGCATTGTGCCGACCTTCAAGCCCACTTAGCTGATTAGTAGAGAGGACAAGCCCAGTCAAAGCCCACAGCTTCGGCCCAGTAGCCCAGAGGCCGACTACTTCTTCATTTAAGACGACAACCAAGCTTACAATTGGGCTATCTTATCAGTGCCGACCATTAAGCTTGACATCAATGACATCATTCAATAGTCTATCATCAATGGCGAAAGTTAGAGGCAATAAATCTCAATAAAGGCTCAGAACGTTACCCTCTAATGTTCGCTGCCTATAAGAGTATCTCGAACAACGAGGGGGGGGGGTATTCTTTCGGGTTTGGACTTTTTCTCCTTCTTGGATTACTCAAGTTGAGACAACTTTCTCTACCACAAACTCTCTAACAATCTCGGGTCAGGTACCCCTAAACTCAGTATCTGCTTTGACCAAGCCGTATATATTTTCTCCATAGTTCAGCACGATAACTAGCAGACGACCTCCCAACAGGTTAGACAGAGTTACCCCAAGCCTCCTTGATCCATCTGCTAACTTAAGCATAGGAGGGGATTAGGTCAGATCCCAGATCTGACCATCCCTTAACGAGTTCTGTGGTGTAGGAAGCTGAAGAGAGTTTGGACTTGACAAATACAACTCACCCAGCAACGACATCTCAGATTTAGATGAAGTTACTCGGACCTTGTCGCCAGAGCTCGGACCAAAGCGCTAATAGTTTGGATGTGGTAGAGATTGCTTAAGTAGACTGAGGACCACTCAACCAAATATCAACTCACCCAAGTACCCATGAGGCTAAGGGTGGTCCAGGACAGCTCAGATGTGACTCCATCAGCCTAGTATTGAAAGATATATGCCCTCGAGGAAATTTATCTGGATAACATCTTGTTCGAATTTAAATGGTACCAATTATCCTAGTATGAATAAAATGTTTTTATTATTTGGATAATTTCCTTAGTGTAATGCCCAGCTCTCCAGGATACCTGAGAAGTACGAATCCGTCCCAAGTATTCCTAGAATGGCGAGTGTTACCGAGGAAGAGGAAGAAAGATAGAGAGTACCAAAAAAGTGTGCAGTTCACTACACATGTGCTAGGTAGTACAAGTAATGTTCCATCACAAAATCAACAAAGAGAAATAATAGTAAAGTACAAAGGCAAACATTTCATTTTATTTATACAACAATACATCATTTACATATGCTAACTCTGCACTGAGTACAAAAGTGGTAAACAAAAGAAACTCCCCAAAGAGAAAAGTACTCTTACAATGTACAAAAGTACAACTCACTCCCTAACTACCCCTGGAAGTATATATGTACAAGACTGCCCTCTGTTGCTCCATCTCTGAGTAGTCTCCTGAGTTAAGCTCTGCTTGGACTGTACGGTTCCTAATCCTGAAAAAGTAAATGGGCTATGTCAATGCGTGACCCAGTAGGAAACCTAACTAAGCTAGGTAGGACCCAGTTTTAAAACCGGACTACCTATCTAAAGGGTTGTCTACAAAAGTAAAGGGGTTCACAGAATATTCATCAAGAACACATTACGACAAGCATATCAACATGAGATAATATGATTTATGTTTTAAAGATAATTACATTATAGTCATCAATTTATCTGTTCGAAAACCTGTGTAAATTGTAGGACACTTATGGAGCTTGACTTCACCCAGATTGGGTGAAAAGTGGTACCCCAAACAGCGACATGAGCACTATAAGGGCCTCTCGTAACTCCCCCTTTCGGGAGTGAGACAATTCTCGGTTTTTTTGTAGAAAACGGAGAAAACCTTCATTATCGCAATGGTGCATCACGAGTACACCACTGGCATCTCTAACTCTAGTCAACTCCCCCCTTTCGGGAGTGACAAGCGAGTGAAAATCATATCAATATGTGTCCGCTCCTTAACTCCTACTTTTTACACGTGCTCCCACAAACCCTAATCTAGAGCTTCACCCATTTTAGAATGGACTGAAGACTCCAGACTCTTGCTCTCATCTCACTCTAAATTCATCATTTCATATTACTTTTCATTTTGGCGGTCTCATTACTGCTCTTCACATTTCAAATTTCTTTTATATCATTATCACATGGATATCTCATTATATCCTTTCATCATTGTCATTCACTATATTTTCATTTCCAATTTCATATGAAAATTTTCATAAAAGAATAACATACCTGCAGCATGAATTTATCAACATTAAAAGGAGCTTAATGAAACAACCCATTAATATTATGAGCTTAATCACAACATGGAGCATGACATTAACAGAAATGTCATATGCGTAAGGAAAATAACATGGTCTTGTGCATGGTATAAAAGAACCCAAACATAGCATAGAACATGGCATGAAGGGGCCATTCTTAATATATTATCATAGTATAACTGTATGCCAATCATGATAGGTCGTATAGATCGGTCGTAAGTCATTCGTACTGGGTGGTAGGGTCATAGAGTCATAGGGTTGTATGGTCATCCAGACTGGGTCATCCAGACTGGGTCATAGATCAATCAAATTGGGTCGTAGGTCAATCAAAATTGGTCGTATGGTAATCCATTCTGGATCGTAGGGTCGTATGGTCATATGGTCGTATGGTCATCCAGACTAGGTCATCCAGAATGGGCAAATTACTATGGGCAAGCAGGCAAATGACATATATCAAATATAATGTTTGCCAAAGTTTATAAATGAAAGTTATAGATAGCCAACTTATACTTTCGTATATCAAATATAATGATTTTAGGGCAAGCAGGCAAATTACTATGGGCTAAACCCTACAAGATACAGAATCTATTTTTAAACAGATTTGTTGAGTTTAAAAGATCTGTCGTTTCTAGTTACTTACAGTCAGATTAAACACGAAAGTTGTAGATATTGAAGTTAGCTTTCCAAATCGACCAAATTCATAATGGTTATATCACTACAGTGGACGTTCCACTCTTTATAATGAAAGGGTGCAGATTCTGACAGAATCGGTCACTACTGCATAGATCATTGGTGCAGTCACGGTACAAACAGAATTAAATCAAGGTTTCTAAATGAATATTATAAAGGACCTCCTAAGCTTCCCATATTATATTTTGCATGATTTTAGGCACATTAGAAAGAGAATAATGCAAAAATAACTTGTAGCAGCAATCATCTTCCAAAAAACAGCCAATAAAACTAACTCCTATCGAATATAAAACGAAATCCTATCTAATTTAGTTAGATTCCTACCTCAAACAGTCCCCCAAATGATCTTTGGCCCTTTTTATTCCTCGATGACCTTCTGGAGATAAACTCCTTCTTCCAATTGAAGGTTCAAGCTAGGGTTTGAGGTGGTTTGACTTTGGCTTGGGGAAAAAATGGCAGCAATGTGAGAGAGAGAGAGAGAGAGAGAGAGAGAGAGAGAGAGAGAGAGAGAGAGAGAGAGAGAGAGATATGGACTTCTCAATTTTTCCTTCTTTTTATTTTGATTTTTCCCATGAATTTCTCTCATTTAAATTCCATAACATTCTCATCATCACCTCAAATTGCACTTTGTTAGCCATGTGTCTAGTGTTAGGTGGGTTTAAAGGGATAATGACACCTATAAAGCATGAGGTGTCTTTATTAAAGAATTTGAAATTTTCTTTTAAGAAAATAGTTATACACAACATAATACCAAATATTATCCCTTATACAAGAATTTCATTCATATACTTTATTTATTTAAATCCAAATGATGTTTGAAATTTCTGGGAAAATAATTTTGTTACCATAAAATTAAGGAAAAATATTCAAAATTATATACGTACAAATGCATCCAAAATACGTATATTAAACTCGTATTTATGAATACATTGTATTACACTTAAACTTCAAGAAAGGGCATACACATATCTAGATGGAGATCTCGATTGTGGAAAGTGTCCGACCGATAGGAATTTGAGTCTTAAAGCGTTCTGGGTCATAAATATGTCAAGCAAAGGATATCGGCACATTGGACAGACCATTGTGACTTTGTCTGGGCCAAAAGGGTGATGATGATATCATAATCATTCGACCTGGTGAAGTCGGAGACGAGACACATGTGCTCATTAGAGAATGAGTCCATTGAATGACCCAATAAAGAGTTATAAAATGGTTAACATTAACTAAACTGACATTGATAACTCTCTAGTGATGATAGCCAAGTTGGTACTTAAGACTTGAGCTCATTGTACGAACTTATGCGTGAACGGTGTCACTTAGATTTATGATCTAGCTTTGAGGCAAAGCCTCCTGAAAGGTCTTAGGTTGGGTGACACTTGAAGCGTACGAGGTGAGTAGTGATCAAGAGATGATTCGTCTCTTCCGTCCATGAGAAGTTAGTGTCATAGGCTCAGTACGGTTCTTGGTGAAAAACCTCAGCCGGGGTATGTTGTAGGAAGTACAACATGGACATATCGAAGACCGGAGGATACTGACCACTGCAAGCTGTTGGGGTTGACCGTTTACCATACACTAGGCTATGTAGTGATATAGTTATGACGAAGTGACTAAAACTATGGTATTCATCACGGGCACAGTCAGAGTGATCCCGACGATACTTTAATCAATGGGTCAATCACGTAATTATGATACAGAAATAGGGACGACACTTGCTACTCGTGGTCACTGTCGTCTAAGGGTTTCGAGCCCCAACTTGTAGTAGGGTCAGGCTGTAGGGTCTCACACTGAGTAGGATTTGCATCTTTGTAACAGGAAGAATGTGGCAAGAGTGCACTCTGTTGCTCGGGAATAATTAGTGTCCAAAGGGTTTGTGACAATAAAATCTAAGATAATTAAATGGGAATTAATAGTGTCGTAAAAGGTTTGCGATATAAGCATTAGAAGAATGCTATGAGAGATTATTGCATATGATACAAATGGATTTAAAATATATCGTAAAATGTTAGCGAGAAGATTTAAATAATAAAGGAATAGAAACGCTGTTGGGGTTGACGGCTGTATTTTTTTCAGGAAACCGTGATTTTTTTGGGTAACTTTGAATGTTCGTTTGAGGGATTAAATGAACTTGGAATGGATCATCGTTTGTTTCTTTGCGTTCACCGTTCAGTGCTCTTCGATTTGATATATGATATCATTTACGAAGCTCAACGCTGAGGGAGAAATAATTTGTTGAAGTTTGGCCTTCGTGAAGGGTAAACTTGCAATTAATTCTTCCCTTAATTTAATTTTGTCCCACATCGCTCGTGAGACGAGGAAGGGGGCGGCTCTCTATATAAATAAGGGCTAAGCATCCCTTTGAAAGTTCACCAAGTCTTCACTTTGAGTAGCTCCAAAAAGTTTTGAGTATGCTCGAATTAAGACTTAACAATTATTCCCTCCTCCTAAATTCTTCTGTTCCTCCGTTCGAGTCCTAGGAAGACGAGGAGGAGGTTGGATTGGATCCAAATTCTTTGACGCAGGTCCCGCTCAAGTGAAACTTTATTCGGCAAGTGGTTGGCTCGGAGGCGCAGTGTTGGCTCACTTCGGGAAGTTTGATCTTGGAGGCATGGTATCATCTTGCTACGGACATGTTGCTGAAAATGACGCTTTGTGTGGTAGCGAAGTGACGTGTATGTCTTTTATTTTATGCTTTCATATATGTTGCCGTAGTTTAGATCTGTCTTTGGGGATGATCAGACCCATCCTAAGACAGTAGACTTTCCTAACTAGGCTTAATGAAATCCTTAGGTTTGTCATTAAATTGTTTAATGAATTTTATTCCGTTGCCCTTTTCTATTTTATCGTCTGTTTGACGTAGGACGGGCGTAGATTTTATGCCCCAAGGGTCCATCGATACCCAATATTGGGATCAGAGTTATATGTACTTTGATCTAATTTCTTCAAATGATATGAAATGCATAGGATGTTTATTAGAAACATGATGATAATATGAATATTTAGATTTAATAATTATGTGATAATTATTAAATATGTTGCAACTTTATTTTATGAGATAAATTTTTAAGTTGCATCTTACTATGCCAAACTTTATGAGATAAATTTTAGTTGTTCTTGTTCATGCTAATAATTATGAGATGATTATTAAAAATAGGTGTAACTTAATTTTTATGAGATAATTTTAAGTTGCAAGTGTTCATGCTAAAATTTTATGTGATAAAACTTTTAGTATTTTTAATGGTTATTTATATTTCTGGTTCATTATGTGATAATACAAGAAAACCTTTTAGGTTAGCGATTAAAAGCTTTCTAAAAATTATAAGATAATTTTTAGATGGATGTGCTATGATTTAAACTAGTATTTTAAATACCTAATAAATGATTAGGATAGCACCTTGAAAAAACCATTCCTTATAGTTGATAAGGACATTAATAAAAGTTATTAACCAATCCTAATAATTTTGAATTTTAGGATTCAACTAGTTGATATGATTAAATAGTTTTAATGGAGCCATATTAAATCGATGTTACACATACAAATAATTTGTATCCTTAAAGGATCATGAACTGGTGTCTAGCGTTTTTGTGACTAGCGTTGTGGATCACCTCAGCTTGACTGGGGATAGTGATCCTAGCCTATCCAAATCCACTAGCCGTGTTCTGCTGGACCACAAGGATGCGAATTATTATTATGTGAACCATCGATTTCATCTAGTCTAATATGTTAAAAATCTTCTTCAAGATTAATCATTGCCCTCCTTATTTTGGATTTTGGCAACTATAGATTCTATGTTATAGTTGTTGAGCACACTCAAGCTATGGCATGACTATCTTATGGAAACCAACTTCTAATTACATGTGATGTAATCTAGACTTAACCCACACCGTCGCGTTGTGCATACACCGAAAATAAGGGTCTGACTAGACTAGTCATTGTGATTGGATGAGCACACTCATGATCAAAAGTGGCTAGGGGTAAAAACCTATAGGGAGTTATACATGATATGATTGATGAAGAGTTCATCTATCGACTGCAGAGTTAAACTACTTGTTGAGCACACTCAAGGTTGTGAGACTCATGGTGGTTGGATCCCTCTCCCATTAATTTTAATTAATGAATTCATTCATTATTAGGGCTTAAAGGATTATTAAAATAGTGGGAGAATATAGTTTAATAAAAACCTTTTGAACTATAAAGAGCACATACTAATTTAAAAAATTCTATCATATGCAGTATGGAGTCTAGACTAAAGGTTATTATTGAGAAGAACGTGTCGAATGGGACGAACTATAAAGACTGGTTGAGGAACATCAAACTGATCATCTTTTAGCTAGGATTGGTTATGTACTGACAGACCCGGCTCCCAACAAACCGAACGATAAAGCCAGTGAAGAAGAAAAGGAGTCTTATAAGATAAGGCCGAAGGATGCAGAGAAGGCAAGGCGTCTTACTCTGGCCTCGATGAACAATGAACTGCAACGGAAGCATGAACATATGGATGTCCATAGCATGATTTTGAATACAGAACAATTGTATGGTAAGCAGTCTAGGGCTGCTAAATTCGAGGCTACCTGCAACCTTTGGGGAACGAAGATGACGATAGGCCCCGTCCAAGACCACGTGATCAAGAAGATCAGATAAGTTAGAGACGCATCTGAGCTAGGATTTTTCCTTGGTCATGAGAGGATGCATTTGAACAAGAGGAATGTATTGATTTCGAAAAATCCTTTGCCCCCGCAGCTAGATTAGAAGCAATTAGGTTGCTTTTATCTTTTTCATCTCATAAAAATTTTAAATTATTTCAAATGGATGTTAAAAGTGCATTTTGAAATGATATTGTTAATAAAGAAGTTTATGTTTCTCAACCACCCGGTTTCAATCATGAAAAATTTCCAAATCGTGTTTTCAAACTAAAGAAAGCGTTATATAGGTTGAGACAAGCTCCCAGAGCTTGGTATGATCGACTCAAACCCTTTCTTTTGGATTTAGGTTTTAAAATGGGTGAAGTTGATTCAACTCTTTGCATTAAAGATTATGAAAATGACATCCTTTTAATTCAAGTTTATGTAGACGATATTATATTTGGTTCTACTAACTTTAATCTTTGCTAAGAATTTTCTAAGTCTATGAAGGATGAATTCGAAATGAGACATATGTGTTAGCTCAACTACTTCCTTGGACTACAAATTCGGCAAATGAAAGATGGAACTTTCATACATCAAACAAAGTACACCGAGGAGCTTATCAAGCAATTCGGGATGGAATCATCTTCAAGCAAACAGACTCCCATGAGTACGACAACCCATCTACACAAGGATGAGAACGGGAAAGATGTAGACGTTCGTCTATATCGATTAATGATCGGTATCTTACTTTACTTAACCGCTAGTATGCCCGATATTATGTTCTCCATATGCCTTTGTGCTAGATATCAAGCTAGACCTATGGAGTCACACTTGATTGCAGTTAAACGAATTTTTCGTTATCTCAATCATTCACTAGATTAGGTTCCTTTACCCTAAGTCTAGCACATATGAGTTAATCTCATATAGTGATGTCGATTTTACCGGATGCAAATCCAATAGGAAGAGTACTAGTGGAACTTGCCATTTTCTAGGAAATTCTCTTGTTCTTGGTTTTCCAAGAAATAGAACTTGGTATCATTGTCCACGACTGAAGCGGAATATATCACCGTCGGTCTTGCATATGCACAAATTCTTTGGATGAAACATACGTTCAAAGACTATGGTGTCAATTATGATACTTGCCCTATCATGGTTGATAACCAAAGTGCAATTTGTCTTTCCAAAAATCCAGTACATCACTCCCGTACCAAACATATAGATGTGAGACACCATTTCATTAATGATCTTGCAGCTAAGAAAGACACCATATTAGAGTACATTGAAACCCAAAAACAAATCGCCGACACCTTCACTAAACCTCTTAAAGAAGATTCATTTGTGAGGTTACGTGGAGAATTAGGGATTATGGGTGAATATGAAATATAGAAGTTCATATTTTTATGATAAATCATGCTTTGAACTCATGTCATCATTTCACATCTCATTTTTTGATATGTCATATGTTTTCATATATTTTCAATGAGATTTATTTGAGATTTTGATGATTTTATATGTTTGGATTAGTATACGTGATTTGTATGTTAATCTATATTATTTTGACAGTGATTGCATGATTTTATATGTTTGAATATGATTTTATATGTTTGGATTAGTATACGACAGAAGCGAAACGTGACAAGGCCCACTTAGGCCGTAGCTGTGAAGCTCGGACCCAATAAGCGTCTGTAGGGGTACCATTTTAAAATTTTCAGGTTCTTGCATTAATAAGATTCGAAACAATAGAAAGTACAGAAAGAAAGTGGCATTCATTAATATAGAGAGATAATATCCAGCGAGTACAAAAGTCTAAAAAGAGAAGCCTAAGCATGGCAACAAACTACAGAAAAGGAAACTAATAGTGCGAAGCACCAAAAATAGGCAGAGAGTAAAGTGGTGCTACCCACCCAGACTAAAAAGTAGTAACCTCTGGAAGTTCGCAATGAAAAAGACCCCAAGGTCTGGTCCTCGTCAGGCACGTACTCTGGGTCGACATCCTCAGGCTCCACGTACTTCGGTAAGTCTGCCTCGTCCACGAACTCTGGCTCGACACCTGACGTACATCACCCAAGAGAAAAGGAACTGTACGTCAGGTAAAGTCTACAAAAGAGGGTTAGACTCTACTGCAAGTGTACTGAAACTTTAAGCAATGATTTACTGGTTGATTAGCATGCTGGGGTTATAACATAGTAACGAAAGAAGGTAAACGGAGCAAGAAAAGTAAAACGCGTCAAGCAGTAGTCGTAGCGTGTGCTATCGACTACAGGACTAACCTAAGAGGGACGGGACAAGACGGGACAAGTCAAGACGGGACAAGTCAATACGGGACAAGACGCGTGTGACACGAAGGGTTCACGCCTTACGATTCGAGGGGGTCAGACCCTCTCCCCGTGCGCACGCTCAACCCTACCCCAACCCAGGAACTCAGGACAAGAAGGTACAGGGATCACTCCCGCTAGGGAAGCATCCGAAACGCCCGTAGGATTTTTGTATAACAGGGATCACTCTTGCGTGGATAGCATCCGAAACGCCCGGAGGCTTTTTGTGTAACAGGGATCACTCTTGCGTGGAGAGCATCCGAAACGCCCGTAGGCTTTTTGTGTAACAGGGATCACTCTCACGTAGAGAGCATCCGAAACACACGTAGGCTTTTTGTGTAACAAGACATACATGACACGCAAGGAATTGTTATTCTAGGGGGTCCACACGCACGTACACACAGGAAGACCCTAAGGTGTCAATTGTTGTTGTTGTCGAGCTTAGACTTCGTCGTCAAGTCTAAGCCGTCAAGGGTGACCCGGACGCTATCATTTCACGTCCGGTTCTCTTTGTTCACATTCTAACAGTTCTAAGAGTCTAAGGCCTAAACACGGCCAAAATACAAGTGAGTATACTTGCCTGCGGTGGTGAGTGTGTCGTCCGTCCGGAGCGTCCCGTCCAAGCGTCTCGTCTGCGGTAGTCCGTCTGAAATAGGGTCACGGTGACGGTGTCATGTCGCGTTTTTCATCAATCCTATTAGGGTTCATTTCTAGGTTAAACGTGGCTACCCTAACAATCACATGTCAAAATGTCCGTTCAGCCTATCCGACGATTCTATCCTATGTGCACAGTCAAAAAGTCCGATCGTCGATCTACGGTTCCACATCGTTTTAAAGGAGCAGAAAGTAAATTTAATGATTAAGTTGCCAGACTTTAATTAGGTTTTCTATACTATGATGTGGGTTGTAGGATGACGATGGGGTACTAACCTGTTGATGTAACGAAAGTGGGTAGCGATGATGTGTACGTCCCCAAACAGCGACACGTGCCTCGGTGTTTATTGTCATAACCTTAAGAACTCCGGTGTGGTCGTACGGAAGGCGTGACCGTCTCTGCGTCATAAGATTCGTGATATTAATCTGAAGGCGTTAAACCATCCAAATAATAACATAACATATAACTCCAGTTTACTAATTTACCTTAACATTTTACTAACATTACTAATGTATTTTATCACATGCTTTCTTTTTTTTATATAACAAAAAAAACATTACTAACTATTCTACTGATTTCTTTAACTGGATTCATATTATCACACTAATATTACTAACTAACCATCTAGCTGAGTTCTGCTATAATAGCCCTAATATACTAACAGTACCACTAACAGGCTAATTTTCATTATTATCTAGTTATTATCAATAAACTAACTACTACTAACATGCTGACTTACATAAAACATGTATTAACTAACCCATTATGTATAAAACTATTTGTTACATATATATGACGGACTAGTGACCATATTATACTAACATGTGACATCAATAAAATGGGCTCACGTGTTTTAATTAGAGTTAACTACTAACATTTAAACTCCCGGCTCACGTATTTTAATTATCACTGGATTAATATATGGCTAACATATTACAAACTCCCTTGCTACCCTGCTCATTAATAGTATGTCACTTCCCACAACTAAAATACATGTTGCGTGGGAAATCAAATTGTTCATTAACAACTCATAGCTTGTTTTTACGCAGTCGCCGTAGAGTTCGTCTGCAAGGGTGGGTTCACGGCGACGAAATCTTGGACAGTGGCGGCAGGTGATCGACGGCTGCAGATGGACTCGGGGCCGTTGCGTTAGAGATCGGAGAGGGGTGTCGAGGCTGGTG
Organism: Scilla litardierei; assembly: GCA_030789695.1. NCBI lineage: Eukaryota > Viridiplantae > Streptophyta > Magnoliopsida > Asparagales > Asparagaceae > Scilla > Scilla litardierei. Next base: position 154,320,870 of record CM061133.1, read on the forward strand.
TCGGCCGAGTGGAGGGGAGGAGACTCCGGTGCTTGGAGAGGAGAGGGGGTTGCGGCCTCAGCGTTGTACTACAGTCGGAGGGGGAAGGGAAACGACGAAAGCTGGCGACGAAGGGGTTGCTAGGAAAGGTGGCCGGCGGCGCCGGAGAAGAGCAGGACGGCGGTGCGAGGCCTGGGCACGGTCTGAGTTTGGGTAGGGGCTTTTGAGAGAGGAGTAGAGAAGGAACACAGGGTTGAGAGGGGAGGCTCAAACTGGGCTTGCCGTCGATGAGAGCTGAAATGCGGTCGGGTGAGGAAGGCGGCTGTGCGCACGGCTGAGGTGAACGCTGATGATGACTGGGCAATGGGCGACGGTCTGAAACGTACGGAGTGGCCATCGTGCTGAGAGGCGGCCGTCAGCATTGATAGGCTAGGACGCACGAGATTAAAGGTGGCGGATGCTGCTCTCGGCGTTCCGTGAGTGGGCGGGTGAGAAAACTAGGTGGCGGCTGAGTTCTCAAAAATAACCTAGGGTTTTTAATAGAATAGGTTAGGGGAGAGGGCAGTCACGTGGGAAGTGTAGGGGTTAGGTTAATAGTAATGTTAGGATAGGATTTATACAGTTTAAAACATTTCCCCTACTTTTTTTGAAAAGGAAAAAGGTCTCACGCCCATCTCCGAATTTAAGGCATACGAAATAATCAACCTAGTTTATAAACATTAAATGAATTTGTAAATAATCAACCCAGTTTATAAACTTACAGGCTTTCCAGTTGGAAAAATAAAATAACATTAAAAATGAATTTGTAATGAAATAAGCAAGTTGGTCCGTTGATGTCCAAAAATTATAAGGAAAATACTGGGGTGATCGCGCCTCCGAGAGGATCGTGAAGATGGGGTTCGGTCGCGCGTCTGAGCTACGGACAACATTAATAAAAATCAAGTACATAAAACGCACACGAAACACAGCTACGCGCTAGCATACGTACGGTCGGAAAGTGACCGTTACACTAGATCTCCAATCGCATTCTCTCTTGCTCTCCAACCTAGAATTAAAGTGATATCCTCTAGGTAATTAGTGGTGACAAGAGAAAGGGCTTTCTCTCTTCTTGGAAGTGACTTCAACACACAACACACTTGCTCTTTCAAGTTCTACTTCAAGGCATAGGTGATTGTAAGTGTTGCTATTTCATTATTTCATATCTTTCGATATTAGTTTTACTATCGGTTTGTGAGAGTGGTTTGCTTGATCCCAAGTTGTGGGAGTCAAAGACATCGATTGTGTTTCGATTACACTTGTAGGGTTACTACAAGTGGGTTTAAAGGAAACCTCAAGTTAGGATTCTAACTTGACTATCCGGAGGTATCCGGGTGGAAGGAACGTAGGATTACCGGGAACAAGTCGGAAGTTCACTTGGGTAATCCGAACCCTTGAAACATACTATGTGTTAGCATTGTTTCATTTTGAGTTTATTTATAATTCCGCATTTATTGTTGGTTAGGAATTTAAATTGGTATAACTATCATTTAAATTTTATAAACACTATTCAACCCCCTTCTAGTGTTTTCCTCATAGCAAGGATCCTTACAAATCCAAGTGATTAGTGGATTTATGTCCTAGAAAGGACATGTTGCTGGACATAGGGGAAGTGCTCAGAACTATGATATAGTTGGGTGTTTGCGCTTTTATTTCTCTTGTGCTCATTGTGAGCTTGCATTTGCTTCTGCTACTCATTCTTATTATTGCAAGTTAATATTATTGATAAAGTATCATTTGGGTAACTCCATTTAATAACTTAGGTTGAATTACTAGATGATTTTTTATTATTTCAAGAAACACTTTCACCAACATCTAGTGTTCTATTTGCCATCCAGGGAGGTCCAATCCAGGGAGGTCCAACAAAGAAGAGTGTTTATTTCAGCATTTTCTAATTTAATATAGTTCATTTGCTAGTCGACTAGCTTATGAACATTTGTTGATTAGATTAACATGCACACTAGCCTATATTTTCTAGGTTTATCTGGTCAACTAGGCATCTGTTCTAGCACACTAGTTGGCCTGAAAAACATTGTTTTTGAAATATAACACTTAGAAAATTTTTGAAATTTTTTCTAAACATTTTGAAAACATTCTGACCATGTTCTTCAGAGAGAGAGAGAGAGAGAGAGAGAGAGAGAGAGAGAGAGAGAGAGAGAGAGAGAGAGAGAGGTTCAACTAAGGCTTTACCAAGCTAAGACAAGATACAATGAAAATTATATCAAATTAATTATTAGATTGTAGACCTTGATGCGATCTTGTCTCTTCAAGCTCCTTGTTTTAATTCATTTGGTTCCTATGTCTTTGTTGAACTCACTATACTTTAATTAATTCTTGATTAGGTAGAAACTCATATACCCACCATAATAGCTTATTAGATGACAGTTTTTTTGAAAGGTAGAAATATTATTCATTTAACTCGAGTAATTACAATAATGGACTAGAAGTTTCATCTATACAAGTAAACTATCATGACACAAAGGTCTCAATACAAAAATATTTAATTACAAAACATTGACCAGTTTTCAACCAAATCTCTTTTTAGGATGTCGTGTTCTTGAACTCCTTCTACAAGGTAGGGCCCTCTTAATGGGAGTTGAGTGCAAGACCTCCTCTAGCCATTCTGCATTATCTTTAGTTGGTTCCTTAGCTACCTGCCACTCGTTCTCATATTTTTCATTTTCCTCTTCATTCACTTCATTGTTGGGTTCATCAATGTTAACATCCTCAGAGGTACCGCCATTATCAACACCATCATTCAAATGAGTGTTCTGAAATAGAAGCATTGAGGCATCTATCCATAGAAAGGAATCTGTATCCAAAGAAATAGGAACCTCCTCACAGATTACATGTTCTGGAACTGAATGCACTGGCTAAGGATTAGAGTGCATCAGGATTGTAGAGTTTGCTTGGGAACCCACACCTTCATGAATGGGCACGAAGTATTTGTGCGGCCAAAACACTTACAGGTAGAGCAACATTGAGGAAGATTCTCATACTCGACATGAATGGTAGATGTCCCACTGTCCTCAACAATAACTTCAAGTTTAGATGGTAACACCGTACTAGCATCAATCTCAACAAAGCACCTAGCATATGAAAATCTATTGCCTGAAGCTGTAGCTTTATCCAAATATAGGGGCTTGCCAACAAGACTGACAATGCCGCTAATACAATCTACCGTCCAGAATTTTAATAATAGTGTAGAAAAACGAACCCAAACTGGGATCAAATAAAGTAAATCCTGGTCCATAGTCAGATTAGGTGTCCAACGTCATAGAACAATGACTCGCTTATCAAACAACCATGGGCATTCCTTAAGAACTATGCATCAATCTTCTTCTAATTCAATGCAAAAAAGAAGAGTCCATTTCACGGGAGTGGATCTGAAGATTACCCTTAGGCTGCCATAGACGTTGAACATAGGCACGAAGATGAGAATAGAATGGCTTATCACCCACAACATATCCAACTAGAGTCTTATCCCATTTAGCAACATTAGCAAAAACGGCCGCCTTAGGGATCCAAGCTACTGATTTTCCTTCCAATCCTTGCTGTGGAGCAAAATACGAACCCTTACTAATGTCCTCAATAGGACGTCCCACCGAAAAAGATAGCTCCAAGTGTCTTTCCCATATTTTTCAACTCGCAGGAAATGAGGCCGGGTGCATTCTTATTACAGACAATAGGACGATCCTTCACTTGATCATTGGGTGCAGAAATAACAACATCACCGGACTGACGATCAACACGATGATGTCGAACATCACCAGGACGATGACGCTATTGAATAGTTGTCCAGTCCTCCTCTACCTCATTATTAGATGACAGTTTGCTTATCATCGAAATACACATGGAGTGACTCAATATCCTAAAATCCAAATCATATTCTCCAGCGATGGCACTCGTAATTTATGGAAGACATAAATTTTACTGAGTTGATATCCAAATAGAGCATGCAAGAGAATGTGCCCCATTCTTTAGACACTTGGGTATTGATTGTGATATCATTTTTCACAAATAATTTAATTAACCACCGAAATTCACCTAAGTTCAAAAGTGTTTCCATATCACCATCATCGATGATAAGCATAAAGTAGATGGTGGTCTGTTATTGGCTTGTTGCGTACCAGTTTAAAATAATATTCATGCTGACTGGTCGTGATTATGTTGTATATCTGACCCAGTGATTCAGTATATATGGAAAAAATTCTAACCATTATGGGCCAATGGTTCCTCCCATGTATTTTGGTTCGTTATTTACACCAATTAGTAAATTACTACCGTGAAAAAATGCAATCGGTGGCTATTATTATAACCATATACAAACAACATCATAATTATGCCCTGATTATCGTTATAATATACCATAATAGCATATCTACGCCATTATTATGTTGTAAATTAATTATGTACTAATTTCATAATATTGATGTCGGAACTATAGCATGCACTAATTTCTTACTAAATTTATTACCAAATTTCAAATTTCAACTTCCCCCTCAATTTATATCAAAACTATATAAATTTCTTGGTAAATTTTGAATCATGTCATAAATTTTGTTCCAAAGTATTACTGATGCCATAATTAAAGAAATAAATCATTACAAGAATTTCAATTAAATCTCATAATAAGCTTACTTTAAAGAGAGATCGTAAAACTTTAAAATAGTTGAACATTTGCAAAATAAGGACGGATCCTGCATGTAGATGCTGAAATTTGGTTTGGGAGCAAGAGTAGAATAGGGGCTGGTTGGAAATTATAAAGGGGAAGAGTGACGACTGAGCCAGCCTCTACCATTAAGTTCTCTATCAAAAAGACTGGGGTTGTCAATCTCGATCAATTTTCAAAATGACCGGGGGTTGCCAACCCTGGACATTTTTTGCATTGGCCACATCAGCGAAATGTTTTCCCTGAGAATAGCTAATATGGCAAAGTTGGTCGGTTTTGATAAATATTTTTAAAACTAGGTCGATTTTTGTAATTATTTTTAATTATTTGTTATTTTCAAAAATACTGTTCATATAATAAAAGTTTCTAAAAAATATATAACATTTATCTCTTATATGATTAATGTTGTTTTTCACATGCAAAGCACATGTCTAAGATAGTTTGTTTTAAAAGTAAATTAACCAAATCGATGTCATCTTAGTACAATTGGTTTGCTAGAAGAAAATAGTTCTGGGTCTACATTTAAGTACTAATAAAATTTCTTCTTCGGTAGCTGACCCGATGTTTATGTTTGGACATATGCACACAGGGAATTCCATTTTCAAAATAAAAGTGTGCAAGGAAACAATTAACCCGACCCTAACTTTGAAATTTTCTCTAGAATATACACTTAGTCAAGAGCGCTGCTTGTCACATAACACATTTTTCTAAACATATTACATTGCTAAGCACCTTAGATTTCAAAACAATTGCTAAACTTATAACATTTTCTTTCAAAAGTTTTCGTTTTATCAATCTCTTCCCCAACTCATTTCTTCATCCTCCATCGTCCACTGCAACCGCCCCTCCTCTAAATCATTATCCTCCAATACCTCCTCAACAAAATTTTTTGCGTTGGCAACCCCGGACATTTTTTTGCATTGGCCACATCAGCGAATTTTTTTCCTTAGAATTGCTATTATGGCAAAGTTGGTCGGGTTTGATAAATATTTTTAAAACTTGGTCGATTTTTGTAATTTTTGGTTATTTTCAAAAATGTGTTCTCTAATTAAAGTTTCTAAAACAAACATAAAATCTATCTCTTATATGGTTAACTAGTCATAACACGTGCCCGTGGGCATGGTTCAATTAAGATTTTACCCCACAAAATTTTTTGTTACCCAAAAATTATTTTCCCCTCTAAAATTTTGGGACATATAATATTCTCTTTCAAAATTTAAAATATAACAATAATTTAGGGCAAAAAAATTATTGCGGGCGCCTTCCGCCGAAGAAGGACAATTATTGGGGTTTTTGCCAACAAAAGGGAAAAAGCAAAAAAAAAGGGGGGGCGAGCAAAGGTAAAACAGCCATACACGTGGCTGCCTCCCCCCACCAGTGGTGACGGGGACAAATGTCCCATCACCCGCTTTTCCCACCTCCTTTATCTCAGACGTTTCCCACGCGCACGTGGACATGGACATGGACGTGGACGTGGAAGACAAAATAAAAAAATTGCAAAGGTAAAACAGCCACACACGTGGCTGCCCCCCACCACCACTGGTGACGGGGACAAATGTCCAATCACCCGCTTTCCACACCTCACTTATCTCAGACGTTTTCCATGCACGCGTGGATGTGGACGTGGAAGACAAAATAAAAAACAGTGGTGACGGGGACAAATTGTAACGGCCGTTTTCCGACCGTAGTAGTTTCTATGCGTACGAATCTTTTCGTGTGCGTATTTTATTTGGCCTCTTCTTGGATCCGGACTATACGATGTGATACGTCGTTATGACCGTATGGAAGAGTAGTTATTTGTGGGATTTTTAGTGAACGCCATTTCACGGGTCGTTGTCCCACAAATCAGGTTTGATTGCAGGATCGTCGTAGCTTTAGACTTAGTCGTCGGACCATTTTATTTTTAGTTCGTTCACCGTGGATCAAACGTGCGATTGACCACCGTATCCCCGAGCCTCTCTTCGTCACGGTCGTCCCGAAATTTTTTTTCGTAATTTTCGGACACCGTTTGCTTGACCAAACCCACTAATCAAATTCAAAACCCGATTAGCCCTAATCGAATTCGAAATTCAAATCTAAATCCAAATCACATGAAATCCAATACGTATCATGTGGGGATTCTCTGTGCCTACCCTCCCCAACCTTTTCCCTCCTTGCGCACCCCCTCTAACACACCCTCTCTTCCCCAACACTTAAATGCCTACCACATATAGCATGTATCCTATTATATCTCAACCCCATAACGCAACAAGCCAGGGCTTGCGAAATCTTTCAGCCGTCGCACCCCCTCTTTCTACATGCACCCGACCTCGTTTCCAGCGACCTAAGGGCTCCGGCCACCCACCACCATACTCCGGTCATCCTCCTCCCTCTCCTCTCCCTCCTATCTCTTCCCTCTCTCTTAAAAACACTAAGAAAACCCCCATAGCCGTAACTTCCTTTAGACAGCCCTTGCACGTGCGCTCCGGCCACCACGGCCACCGCCGGCCACCACCGGCCTCCCCTCAACTCCGGCCACATCCACCACCTTAATCTCCTCCATCTCCACCTCTCCAAGAGCCCTAAAACCCATTAGAATCACCCCTTGGTCGAATTCTGTGAAGCTGTGAACCCATCGCCGGAGAAAGGGCGCCCGCCGGCCATCCGCCGCCGTCACCGGTGACCACCACCCCCACTTGGATTCCCTTTGACCCCTCTACCTTTTGCAATTTTCCTTACACTCATCTCTCACATGTAGCTCCTTGAAAACCCGTCGAAACAAGCCCTATTGGCTGTTTTTTGACAGATCTGTGCGCTGAACTTCAACGCCGGTGCACGAACACCTCCGACCACTTCCGACAACCACTCTACCACCGTTGGCTTCCTCTTGAATTCCTTTAGCTTTTGCAAGTTTCCTTTGACGCTGTTCATTGCTAGTTTCCTGCTGAGACGTGCGACAATGAACGTTGCACGAATCTGTCCTCCTCGACTTCTCACGGCCACCCACCACTGTACGCTCACGCCGTCGGCCACCCACTGGGCCGAGGAACTGTCATTGATCTACTTCAACTATCGGCAGCCCTCTTGGACCCTTAGAGTTCACGTGAGTCGCCGTACCCACGTGTTTTTACCCGACGTCACCGCCGTAGTGAAGAACCGTTGTGCTACCCGCAACGGGAGGAAGATCGCGTCTTGCTCGCTGTTTTTGTGCCTCCTCGCTGTCCAGAGGCACCTCACCATGCTACCCGTGGCCAAGGAGTTGCAGACGACGCTGACGCTTCGCCGTCTAGACCCGACATCCGCTTTTTGAACGACGTCAAAAGGTTAGTCCTCTAACGTGTAGTAAGAACCCACACGTAGCAAAACGTAAAACCTAATATAAAATTTGTCAACGTAAACTAAAGTTAATTTCTGCATCTTTAAAATGTTGTCCACCGTAGCAAATCGACGAACGAACTGAATCTCTGTGCACATAGGATAGACGTCGATTTAGACTGAACGAATCATCAAAAGACGTGACTTTTTGAATGTTGGGGTAGTCCCGCCCAATTTAGAAACAAACCGTAATAGGACTGACGGAAAACGCGATCTGACATTGCTGTTATCCTATGACAGACGGACCATTGCCGACACGACGCTTCGAGGGGACGCTCCGGACAGACGACGCACTCGCCACCGCAGGCAAGTGTATACACTTGTACTTTCCGCCGTGTTTAGGCCATAGACTCTTAGAACTGTTAAAACGTAAACAAAGAGAACCAGACGTGAAATGATAGCGTCTGGAACCCCCCTTGACAGCTTAGACTTGACGACGAAGTCTAAGCGCAACAACAACAACAACTGATACCTTAGGGCTATTCTGTGTGTGCGTGCGTGTGGACCCCCTAGAAGGAACTATCCCTTTCACTTGTCATGTCGTGTCATATTACAAAAGCCTGCGGGTGAATAGGGCACTCTCCAAGCTAGAGAGTGATCCCTTGTTACGATTGGAAATGGTTAAGCCTGCAGGCGAATAGGTCACTCTCCAAGCCAAAGAGAGTGATCCCTTGTACGGATACACAACCTGCGGGCAATAGGGCACTCACTTAGCAGAGTGAGTGATCCCTTGTACGGATACATAGCCTGCGGGCAATAGGGCACTCACTTAG
>CM061133.1:154330183-154355183 GCA_030789695.1 Scilla litardierei
ACTAATGCTTCTTCTCCTTTGTGTTTCAAATGCAATAAGCCAGGACACATCAAGGTCGATTGTCCCCTCAACAAACAAAAGGAGAAATGGAAGGCACCTAAGTTCGACAAGTCAAGAAAGTACAAGAAGGAGTACAAGAAAGGGCTTGTTGGTAAATTCACCGACTCTGAAGAGGACTCTTCAAGTGGTGAGTTAGATGATGAACAAGTGTAGAAAGCACACATGTGCTTCATGGCAAGAGAACAATCTGATCAAGAGACCGCTTCAGATGAAAGCGAGGATGAAGGTGAAGATATAAATATGGATGACCTTAGATTAGCTAATGAACAAATTTGGTCTAAATATTCTAAATTAGTGAATAGATATACTAAAATCAAAGATGAGCTAACTAGTCTCCTAACCACACCTAAACCTGTCATCACCAACAACGACACCGTTGTTGAAGCCTTGAGAATTGAGATTGTAAATCTCAAATCTCAACTTGAGCATGTTAACATTGAGGATCCGGATGAACATAAGATAGCGGATTTGATTTCTCAAAACTCAACTTTGAGTATTGAGAATGAGAATCTCAAGTCACGTGTTTATGAACTCACCACGTAAGTGTCCACTATGGATGCTAAAATACTTTCTCTCACTGAGAAATATGAGTTCACATTAGGCCGTGTTGAGAAATTCAACAAAGGCAAGGATCGTTAGGATGATATTCTGAATGACTTACTTCCGGCCAATCATCGCATTGGGTTGGGATATAATAAGGAAAATCCATCCAAATCTTCCACCACCTTTGTGCGGCCATCCTCCGTTGCCTCAACTAGTGGAAGTAAACACCCAATGGGTAGTTCATCTTCCAATGGTACTTCCACTAAGTTCACATCCCCTTTTGGAAAGAAACCCACTTTGGGTGGACCTCTTAAGAAGGGTCATGCATTTATGTACACAAATACTATGCCACGTGGGAACACACCTCCTACTCCACATGTTCACACTTATGATGATTTTTATGCTCCACGTCCACGAGCACGTGCACACCAAGTGAGACACACTCACGCACATGTTCTCCCACATGCATATGTTCACTCTCATCACTATTACATGAATAATTACCATCATGCACCGTATCATATGTTGCCACCACTATTTCATCACGTGCCGCATGCTTATCCACGTCATGCATACACTAGGCCACTTCCTTGTAGAACACATGCACCACGTAGAAATTAACAAAATGTACATGTTCCTAATAGGAATAGGGCTCCCAAGACATTCTCTATTTGGGGTCCGAAGGACACTAGCATGCATGAAAAACAAGTTTATATAAACTCATATTTTATGAATGTTGTGCACAATGATGACTATATTGGGAAGTCTAAGTCCTATTGGACTTGGCTTCCATAGGTCTAATTCTTTAGGACCCAATGACATTAGGTACCATGATACACTGTCTTTATCTTCAGGTACTCAAGAAAAAGAAAAAGAGCAACAACTCTAAATCTAGCTCCAAGAACGGTTGGATACTTGATAGCGAGTGCTCAAAACACATGACTGTTAAGGCTCTGTTGCTATCCAAAGTGGTACACATTGAAAATGGAAACCGAGCGGTCTTTGGAGGCAACAAGAGTGGAACAATCATAGGTGTTGGAAAGTTGGTAACCCTTCTAAACCTATTATAGGTGATGTTTACCTTGTTAAAGGCTTACATCACAATCTAATCTCAATAAGTCAACTTTGTGTCACGGGTTACAAAGTTAGCTTCGAGAAAGGAATGCGCCATATTTTAAGAACTGATAATAATAATGTGTTGTTCTCTGGCACACGCCATAAGGACTTATATATCTTAGATATTCCAAATTCCCATGAACAATGTCTTATTGCCAATACAAGTGAGCAACACTTATGGCATAGACGTTTTGGTCATGCGAATTTCGGAACACTTTTCAAACTAACCAAGCTAGATTATACAAAAGGACTCCCTAAGCTTTCTTTTAATAAGAAAAGCTTTTGCGACTCGTGTCAACGAGGCAAACTTCCAAAATCGTCATTCAAACCTAAGAAAAGCATATCCTCTAAACGGCCTCTAGAGCTACTACATCTAGATCTTTTTGGGCCAACTAGAGTTGCTTCATTAGAAAATGCCCGATATGGACTTGTCATCGTTGATGAATTTTCTAGATTTACTTGGGTATTTACTTTAGTCAATAAAAATGATGATTTTGAAAACTTCACAGTATTTGTTAAGAAAGTACAAAATCTCATCGGAACCACCATTGTCACTATTCGTAGTGATCATGGAGGGGCATTTGAGAACGAGTCTTTCTCAAACTTCTGTGATGAGGTTGTTATTGCTCGCACCTTTTCTTTTCCTTGCGCACCCCCTTAAAATGGTGTTGTTGAGAGAAAGAATAGGACGCTTGTGGAGTGTGCTCGCACTATGCTTGATGATAGCCACCTTGGCCATCAATTTTGGGCAGAAGCGGTACATACCGCTTGCTATGTGTTTAATAGAATACTCTTGAGGCCTGGCACTAAACAAACTTGTTATGAATTGTTGTTTAGTAGGTTACCTCAAGTTAAACATTTTAGAGTTTTGGTACAAAATGTTTTATCAAGAACACGTATGGTAGTTTGGACAAATTTGATCCAAGATCCGATGAGGGGATATTTGTTGGATATTCCTCCCATAGCAAAGCCTACCGGATATACAACAAAAGAACTTCAACGATCGAGGAATCACTTCATGTATCATGTAATGAAGACTTTGTCCCCCTTAGAATTATCGATGACGATGACTCTATGGATGTAACTTGTGATTCTAATGATATCGATTCTGTTGAAACTAACCCTACTAATGAATCTCTTGAGAATATTCCTAGTGACCAGGGTGTTCCCAGAAAGCTTCCAACTGTTCGTGACCATCCTTATGAGCAAGTTATTGGCAACATGGAAGATGGTGTCAAAAAAAGGTCTCAAGTCAACTTCTTCACTCAGTGTGCCTTTGTCTCTTCAGTGGAGCCAAAGAATATCAACGAGGCATGTGAAGATAGTTCTTGGATCGTAGCCATGGAAGAGGAGCTCATTCAGTTTGAGAGGAATGAGGTCTGGGAGCTAGTTCTGTTGCCTTCGAAGAACCACATCGTTATAGGAACGAAGTGGATTTTCAAGAACAAGTCAGACGAGAACCAAAATGTCATCCGAAACAAAGATCGGTTAGTTGCTCAAGGCTACGGGCAAGAGGAAGGTATCGATTTCGAGGAATCTTTTGCACCTGTAGCTAGATTAGAATCTAGTAGACTATTATTATCATTTGCATGCCATAAAGATTTCAAACTTTTTCAAATGGATGTAAAGAGTGCGTTTGTAAACGGAGATGTCGTTGAGGAAGTTTATGTTTCTCAACCTCCGGGTTTTATAAACGAAAAATTTTCGAATCACGTTCTCAAACTTAAGAAAGCACTTTCTGGTTTGAGACAAGCTCCTAGAGCTTGGTATGACCGCTTAAAGAACTTTCTTTTGGATTTGGATTTCAAAATGGGTGAGGTTGATTCAATGCTTTGTGTTAAGTATGCTAATCACGATATTATTCTAGTTCAAATTTACGTAGATGATATCATTTTCGGTGCTACTAACTTCACTCTCTGCGAAGAGTTTTCTAATGTTATGAAGGATCAGTTTGAGATGAGCCATATGGGTGAGCTCAAATATTTCTTAGGACTCCTAATTCGCCAAATGAACGATGGAATCTTCATCCACCAAACCAAGTACACGGTGGAGCTGCTAAAGCGATTTGGAATGTAGAATGCTTCTAGCAAGAAGACTCCGATAGCACCACAATACATCTTGATAAAGATACGGGCGGAAAAGATGTAGACATTCGTCTATATCGAGGTATGATAGGTAGTCTATTATATCTTACTGCTAGTAGGCCATATATAATGTTTGCCGTATGTGTTTGTGCTAGGTATCAATCACAACCTAAGGAATCACACTTAATAGCGGTTAAACGTATTTTCCGTTATTTAAGTCATACACTAGACTACGGATTATTCTATACAAAGTCAAGCACATATGAGTTAATCTCATATAGTGACACAGATTATGCTGGATGCAAATCCGACAGGAAAAAGTACTAGTGGCACTTGCCATTTTATAGAAAATTCCCTTGTCTCTTGGTTTGCCAAGAAGCAGAATTCCGTATCACTTTCAACCACCGAGGCGGAATATATCGCCGCCGATGCTGCATGTGCACAGGTTCTTTGGATGAGACACACACTGAAGACTTTGGCATAAACTGTGATACTTGCCCTATCATGGTGGACAACCTAAGTGCAATATGTCTCTTTAAAAATCCGATACACCATTCCCGTACCAAACACATAGATGTCTGTCACCATTTTCTAGATGATCATATAGCTAAAAAGGACATCATTTTAGTGTACGTTGAAACCCATAAGCAAATCGCCGATATTTTCACGAAACCACTTAAGGAAGATACCTTTGTGCGGTAACGTCGAGAATTGGGGATTATATGTGAATCTGAGATTTAGGACTCATTTTATTTAAATTTTGATGATAATGATATTCATAAGCTCATGCTGGAATTGTTGTGATATACCCTATTTATGCTGGATTTATGACTGGCTTTTCGATTTGTGCGTCGTATTTATGGTTTTATGGTTTTATGGGGTAGCATAAGTGTGTATGAGAGTGTTTAGATGCTTAGTCCAAGTGCTCTTGGGAAAGAACTCAAAATTTCTCATTTTCCAATTTTTGGACTGAGTTAGTCGGTTCCAGTTCATCTACAGACCGACTAGTTTTACTACTAGTCGGCTAGACATTGAACTTAGACCGACTAATTTGGGTCCTATTTCTTGACTCACTTGCTGTTTGCCATTTAGACGGTCCAAGTTTATTTGTCGACCGACTAGAATGCGTTTTAGTTGGTCAGCTATTGAACTGAGACCGACTAGATGGGCAAGGGCAAACTCGTCCTTGGCCCTATTTCAATCGATTAAGTCATCCATCAGCCAATTAGATCTCAATCTAATCGGTGCTATCATCCATCCCAAACCCTAAACCACCGACCCGCTCGTCGATCCTCCTGCCATGATTGGCGTTCCCTCTAAATCTTTCAAGCCGAATGCATGGGTTCTAAATCTGATTCTGAAGTCGTTTTTTCTTCCGAAGTACAGCTCTTCTAGTCTACCATCTCAGCCCTTCCTAAAGCTCATCTATGCCATGTTTGATGGGAGCAAGATAAATTAGGCTCGCATCATTCTGGACAAGATGGACTCGTTTGAGTGCATCAGGAAGTCATCCAAGGCCATGCATATTCAATATCCTTGCCTCTTGACTTTGGTCTTCCGTCACTTTGGAGTTCCCCTTCCCTCTGACGATCAGCGTCCTTTGGGTCCTCCCTTGAACGCGACCGCCGTCAAGAAATCTCTTGCTGCCTTGAGACATGTTCAGCGGACCACCCCCTTCAGTCCCTCCTCCTTCGTCTCGCACTGCCTCTTCAGCTTCCCTGAGCCATCAGGAGGCTCGTCTCTTGCGATGTGAGGAGATGCTGGTGCGCCTCTGTGATCACTTGGGTGTTGAGGTTCCTCCGACAGTTTCTGATGAGGAAGCCATGGAGGCTGCTGAGGCTGAGGAACCTACTGCTACCTCTACTGTACTTGCCCCCGAGGGTACTCCTGCTGCTGCTTCTCATGTTCGTGCTCCCGAGAGCACTCCTGCTACCACCATCCCTTCGGTGGATACTTCTGTTACTTCCGAGTCTGCCACTCCGTCTGCACAGCCTGCCACTGGTGCAGCTCCTGCCTTTGCCTCCTGAGCCTACCTTGGAGGACTCTCCTTTGAGCACTTTGGATGATACATCTAGTTATGAGAGAGTGAGGCTAGGATAGTTGGGTGGTTGTTTTGTATGTTTTGGTTACATTTTGATGTATGTTGTGACATTTGGTGATATCTGCTCGTGCATTTTATGATACTCTCTGATGATGTTAGATAATTTTCTGTTGGCTGGATGTTTCTCTTTTGCTGGTTATATATATATATATATATATATATATATATATATATATATATATATATATATATATATATATACATATATATACATATATATACATACATATACATATACATACATACATATACATATACATACATACATATACATATACATACATACATATACATATACATATATATATACATATACATACATATATATACATATACATATAGACACACACACACACATCTTGCTTCAGTTCGTATCTTTGTGCATGTTGTGCTCTGTCTCTCTTTTTTTATTCGTGGCTCGACAACTATGTTGTTCACTAGCTTTGTTTGTATGAAAACATGAATTGTTTTCCATGCACTCATTTCTCTACAATGTTGATATTGGAAAGATTGTTCCTTTAATCAATCATCTGATTTGATGGTGTTTTTGATGATTTCTCTTTTTCGTTTTTCGACTATGGTCTATTGACACACTTTGTTTTCTTCGATATTTTTCTTGGTGTCATTTGGACCGTCGTCATATTCTTCGGCTCTCTTATTTGAACTATTGTTTAGCCGTTGTTGTTATCGTTGCCTTCCTCCCGCTCTTTTTTGGTAATGCCAAAGGGGGAGAGAATTAATAATGACTTAGTGCTAAATGATAATTTAAACATTACCGTGAATCTAATTTCATATGCTAGATTCATGGGGAGTGAAGATATAAAAATCTATGGATTCCGATCCTATATTTCAATAGTTGGATCATGTTTTATTCTTTTCTCTGCTGCTTGATGCTTCTGTTTATTATTTAATATGGAACTAACGTGTCATCAATGCAGGGGGAGTAAGTAAATTTCATTTATTTCATTATTATTGATTTATATTTATGTTGGTTTGTCATCACCCAAAAGGGGGAGAATGTTGAGTATTGATTCCCCTGATTTGGTTTTGATGATGAACGAACATAAATATCGGGTACTAATTCTCTTTGAGCACAGTTATGGAGATCGTCGCCAATTTACTTTGTAGATCTCAAGCGACGTCTCAAGACTTCTTTAGAGCGCAAGATCGTTGTGCCTGAAGCTTCGTTGAAGCTCAAGGATTTGTCGATGAAGTCAAGAGCATCTGAACTCAACTTGCTGAAGTTTTGAAGACGGTTTGTCGTGTATGTTTTTGTCTTCTAGCTTCGTTTTATAGAATGTTAAGCCTTGAGTCTTACTTGCTTAGTAACCCTCATATCTATCTTATCTTATCTCTAAGAATGCCTTAGAAGCCATTAGATAGGGTTCTTTAGCTTATCATCTTTATCTTGGCTTTCTGTGCATCTTAGTTGGTTCAAGTAGAAGAACCAACCGATTAAATGACAATCTAATCGGTTGGAAATTCTTCTTAAACCGACTAGTTATCTTTGAGAATTTTAGCATACTCTCTGTCGACCAACTAGTCGGTCCAAGAAGGTTCATCGATCGACTAGTTCTCAAACTAGTCGGTTAGTGTTTCTTCTTAGACCGACTAGATTTTTCCTATTATTTCACACAATTCTCTGTTTCAAACCAGTCGGTCCAAGAAAGCTCACCGACCGACTAGTTCTCCAACTAATCGGTCAATGATCCTTCTTAGACCGACTAACCTGCTTTAATTTTCCAGCCGTAGGAGATTTTATCTTCACGATTTTTGTGGATCTGTTTTGATTCTTTCCATATCTGTTTGATATGTTTCAAACATGGAAATTCCTCTATTATGAGAGAGGATTCAGATCTAATTCTAGATCTATCGATTATCATTCTTGAATCTCAAGAATTTGTGAAAAAGCTCTCTCGATCTCTTCTTGACCTAATCCTCCCAGAGATCTTGAGATTTTGTGCAACCATTCTCCTGAAGGATTCAAGAATCAAGATCTTCATCCTAGCCGTCTCCAGCTGCTCATCTCGTTGGTGCTAGGGTTGCAATCGTTCTTTCGTGATCTCTTCTCATCATCCTTCCTTGCCCTAATATCGTAAGTATTTCTCAAGGCATAGGAATTTGTGGTGAGTTCTCTATATTTCATTAAACTCTATATTATAGTTTGCTCTCGGTTTGTGAGAGGTTCATGATCCCGGTTTGTGGGAGTCACGGTTCAATTGTAGTATTGATTTGTCTTGTAGTATCTTCTACAAGAGATTTTTTGTGAAAGCTTGAGTTAGTGGATTCTAACTCAAGTAGCCGGAAGGAATCCGGGTGTATGGGACGTATGATCACCGGAAACAAGCCAGGGAGACTTGGGTGGATCTGAACCCATTACATCTATTGTTTGCGTTGTGTTATTCGTGTTGTCTTGTGTTTGCAAAATAATTAGGAATTATCCTCTTGATTATTTTAAAGTACTATTCACCCCCCTCTAGTACTTGTGCAGTAGCTTCCAGGGTATTACAAAGGGTAAACACACTCATACATGAGTGGTACATAGAGTTTCACACGCACGGGTTCACGTACCCTAATTATACATGCACCACAACAACATTACAATTAATACTGAAGGACCCACTATACTTATACCAAAGTTGACGTAAAAAATGACAAGCACTAGTGAGATAATTAAGTGATAGTGTAGGGAACAGAGTTGAATGTTGCAACGAATCAGGTTTGTGATCGATGAACGATTCCAGATGAGGTATGGATAAGGAGTTAGCTTGGATAGGTGATTTAAAAAATAGTAATGAATACTTAAGTAGGAGAATGAAAGATATGCGTAAAATATAATAATATATCCTTATAAAATATATCGGAGTAGTGAGTAGATGGTATAAGTGAAAACACGGAGTAAGTACTTGACGAAGGAAAATAATGAGTATAGTGATGCAGTGATTGTTTTGCAAATGGAACTAGATTTGAACAAAAATTTTGAAGTATGTATACAATAAATGTAGAACTGGCCCATTTAAAAGTTAGAGTTCTATCTAGCATATAAAAATATTTAAAAGTATGTACGGTAAGTTGTTTTGGAATAAGTTCAGTAGTATAGTAAGAAAATGATATATTGAATTTGTGAAATAGGAATAAAGCAAAAAAATGAAGTTCGTTATATGAAGAAGGTAGAGTAGATACACGAGATTATGAGAAATAGATGTACGGACGATATAGGTCAGAAAATAGTTACGAGGTAGTAACTAAAGATTTTGGTCAAGAAATCTTCATAATCTATATTGAGTTTAAGTAAACTGAAGGGTAGGAAATCTATGTATATACTAAAGGTTTTCAAAGGAATTAAACTAGGTAAAGAATTCAATAATGGAACATTGAAAAGTACTTTCAAAAGAATTAGGATATGCAATGGGAAAGATTCAAAAGGTTAATGATGGCTGATGAAGAGATCACAGGAATCGAGGACAAGGAATAGAATCGAATGATCAAAACGTAATACGGCTAAGAATTAACTTAGTGGATCGACTACGATGGAATTCTATGGTCATTATAATGGACGTGTAATGATTAGGAAAAATAAAAATCAGGGGTATAATTATTGGGTTGACTAAAAATTTGGAAAACTTAATACTAAGATTTCTAATGAACTAGACTGTGATAGAGAATTCAAGGGAAGGGTCCCTTGAGGACGGGTGTGAATTTCACTATGTTCTGCGGGGCCCGAAATTCGATAGGTCCAAGCGGACGACTAAAAGAAACTCCCAAAATCTAATATGGTCAGAGCTGGATAAGACCCAAGATAGTAATACAACTGAGGAGACTCCTAAGATGATAGTGACTAAAACTTAATGAAGGTGTCTAACTAACAAGCATGGATGTCTAACTAAGTCTTCCTACTACTCTGGTTTAATGGTTTTCCCTATCAAGCTGAGACAAGGTGCTTGGTTAAATTTCGTGTACGAGATAATTCTAGACGTTTTGGCTAATGATAGTGTTTCTATTGTTCTGAAGTTTTCATACGCACGACCAACAAGGGCCACCACTAAAACCTGTCACGCCCTGCTTCCCAAAATGAGGAAGCGAGAGTGAGCCTAAGGTCCGCATGAACTGGAGCGGTGAAGCTCGAGTTCATTAAGCGTCTGTGATAAAACCACGCAGAATTCTTGCATGCATTTCAGAACAATAAAAGTCACATTCATATAATTAACAGGCCACATCCAGAAATGTTCGTACAAGAAATAGAACGACAAATCCTCAGCATGGCCAAAGGAACTGCAACAAAGTACTAATCCCACTACAAGGTACTAAAGCAAAAACTAAAAGTAAGGCAGCACCAACACAGCCTCTAGTCCTCCACAGGGAGCGACTCAGCGTCTATAGCAACTCCTGACTCACTAAGTCCAGCGTCTCAACAAGTCCTCATGGTCCTGGTACTCTGTCTTAGTACCTGATGTACAAACACCCAAGAGAAGAGGAGTTATACGTTAGGCAGAGTCTACAAGTGAAAAGTAAGAAAGACTCTACTGTAAGGTGTATGGAAATTAAAGACAGATAGTTAATTATTGTTACATGGCAGGTTATAAGATGCGACAGCATGCCATTTATATAGCATGGCAAGAAAGTAAAGTCGGTGCTAGAAAAGTAAACATGGCATGGAAATGGCCGTAGCGTGTGCTACCGGCTACAAGACAAGACAAGACAAGACAAGACAAGACCGTGTGTGTCACGAAGAGTTCACGCCTTACGGTTAGAGGGCGGCCAAACCCTCTAAACCATGTGACTGCTCAACCCTACCCCAACCCAAGTGCACAAGACAAGTTTGGACAATGGATCAATCTCTCTGTCTTGGAGAGTGCCTTATTTGCTGCTAGCTTATTTGAATAAAGCATCACCCTCTCTGCTAGGAGAGTGCCTTATTCACCGCTGGCTTATCTGGACAAAAGATCACCCTCTCTGCTAGAAGGATGCCTTATTCCCCGCTGGGTTCAATACAATTTAAGCAGAAAATCACATGGCGAGACAAGAATGATGCATGACCGTTTTAAGATGTTTATCAACGTGGCAGTTATAGTAAATTTTGCCAAGACTTCGCCATCAAGTCTAGGCTGTCGTGCAGGTGTCCTAGACACTATCATTTCACGTCTAGTTCTCTTATTTGTACTTTACAATTTAAAGAAGATAATGGCCTAAACGTGGCTGCAACTATGCAAGTTAACACACTTGCCTGAAGTGGCGAGAAGTACGTCCATAGGGAGCGTCTCGTCACGGGCAATGCGTCGGTTATACATCGCTGTAACAAGTTAAACGGGACGTTGTCAGGACCAGTTTTAGAAGACCTATTATGGTATGTCTCTAAGTTTATCCAAGCAGTTCCAAATCAAGTTGTTCTTACGCCAAATTTATTCTATGGCTCTCTACGTCGATTCTATCCTATGTGCACAGTCAAAAAGTCCGATCGACGGTCTAGATCATCACATCAGTTTAATGGAGTGCAAAGTAAATTTAGTGATTAGGTTGCCAGTTTTTAATTAGGTTTCAATGGCGTAACGTGTGGGTTACTACGAGTAAGGGGGGCAACCTAGTACGACGATCGCGCATAGATCTGACGTCGGATCTGGAAACAGGAACGGATCGCGTCCCTTTCGCTCTCGAAACGTCCCATCTCTGGTCCTTAGCATTGCAGGCTTTGGTTCCTCGACTGCAGGTAGCGCAGTAAAGCGGTGTCGAAGTCGGATCTGAAAGTAGAGAGGGGCAGCGGCAACAGCAAGGTAACGGCTTGCGGCAATGAAGAGGGGCAACAGCTTGTGGGTGTTTGAGAGGGAAGAGGGAATCGAATGAGAGGGGGAGGTTGGGGCCTCTAGGGTTTCGAGTCGGGTAGGTGAATGGATGAAGGGGCTTGGGGTTCTTTGGGTTTGCTCTGAGTTGAGGGGGAGATGGCCGAAGAGAGGTTGTGGGGGGCTTCGTGAAGAGGCTTGCGCGTGTGGAAAAGGTGCTGGGTGAAGAGAGGCCTGCAGATCGAAGGAGAAAGAGATGTGGCTGTAAGGTTAGGGAGGCGCGTGTCGGTGGTCAGAAGAGGGCGCGGCCTGGGATGTGGCTGTCGGCCTGGGGTTGGTCTGCAGGTGGTTTTGGGGGAGCAGATGGTCGGACAAGTCAAGGGGAGAGGAAAACAGGCAGGCCTGGGTTGTTTTCTGCGGCTGAGGGTTGTTTTCTATGTTGTGCTATAGTAGTAGGGAGAGGAGAGGGGAGGAGCACGGTGGAGAACGGCAGGGTCTGGGGTTACGGCATGTTTTGTGTGTGTACTGCTCGGAAAGGAGGAGCAATGGCCTAGAGGAGCTTTACACGCGTGGAGGGGAAGGGGATGTGTCGACTGAGGGTTGTTGAAAATGGCCTGGGGATAGCTCATTGGGTTCTCGTGTAGGCTAGGGCACAGTAGAAAGAGGATAGGCTTGGGTGTATGGGATTAGCTTAGGTTTCTATTTAATAGAGTAGGGTGTACGAAAGAAGGGCCTGGGGGTTTTCTATTGTTTCTGTTGAGAGGAGATAGAGGCTGCCCCTAGGGTTTATGTAGATAAAAAGATAGGGAGATTGGGTTCAAGTGGGGAAGAAGGGAAACTGATCTCGTGGGATACATGGAGAGAAAACTAGGAGGTTGGTTGCGAGAGGTGGAGGGAATGGGGGGAAAGGATTAAATTGTTTAGATTTGCTTAGGATTTGGATTGATATTACTAGATTTAGATATGCAATAATTAATGATTATAAGTTTTTTTGATTTCAATGCCACGTGTGTTCAGAATGTTGGGGGGTTTTTTAAATAATTAATAGTTTTGAGTTTGGGTTTTAAACGTACACCCACTTTAAAAACAAACAAATTTTATAAAAATTTATAAAAACATATTTTATAAATTCATAATGTGATAAGCAGATTGGTCATTCGACGTCCAAAAATTACAAGGAAAGTATCGAGGCGATCGCGCCTCTGAGAGGATCGTGAAAAAGGGGTTCAATCACACGGTAGGGCTAATGATAATGATAATAAAAATAGAATGAGGAAAAAATGCATACGAAACAAAATACACACTAAAATATGCACGAGCGAAAAGTGGTCGTTACAAGAGGAATGCTCGGTGTGGGCTCTCGATGACGATCTCTTCGGAATGATTGCATTTGTTCGAACTCTCCTCTTCCTCTTGCACCTCTACATTTAGGGTGGCTTCATTATCCACAACTATATCTGCATCAACTCGTGGTGGCTCCGGCTTCTCAATTTCTCGACCACTCCTCAAAGTTGTCATCACTTGACAAAGCTTGATGTTGGATCCTCCCAATGACGAATTCATGTTAGGGTTGGGGAGTAGTTGTGCACTGAGCTTGCCCTTATCCAGAGTTGTCGCAAGCTTCACCATGTTCTCGTTGAGTTGCTGAAATTGTTGTTGGTGTTGCGCCTGGGTTTGTTGTAGTTGTTGCCATTGTTGAAAGTTGGCTTGATTTTGCGACGTTTGCATTAGGATAAATTGTTGCAACGTGTCACTCAATGATTGCACTTGTGGCTCATTTGTCTCTTCCCTCCTTCTTTGGCCTCCTTGTTGATTGTTGTTGTTGTTGAAGGGTGGTGGACGATATGATGGTTGAGCTTGTTGTTGTTGTAGGAAGATATGTGCCCATAAGGCAATTTATCTTGATTATACGTCTTGTTCATACCGTATATGGTACGTATTATTCTAAGTATAAATCATTTGTATTAATATACTTAGATAATATCCATAGACTTAGAGTTAGGTCCTTACACATCTAGATGAGATCTCGATTATGAGTAAGTAAGAGACCGAATAGAAACGTAAGTCTAAAACGGTTCGTGATCGTAGATGTGTGGAGAACTGGATATCAACACATCGGATAGATCACTGTGTCTTCGTCTTACCTTCGGGTAATGATGATCTCATAGTCATTCGACTTGCTGAAGTCGGAGACGAGACACAGGTGCTCATTAGAGAATGAGTTCACTGAACGACCAAGTTAGAGTTATTAAATGGTTAACTTTAATGATCTGTCTTTAATAACTCTAGGGTGATGATAGGTTAGTTGATCCTTAAGACCTGAAGTCATCTGTATAAACCTGTGAACGGACGGTGTAGCTTAGACCCATGATCTAGCTTCGAGGACCAGTCCTGATGAAAGATCTTAGGTTGGGTTGCACCAGAAGCTCTCTAGGTAAGTAAGTGACTAAGATGGGATTCGTCACTTCCATTAAAGGGAAGTTAGTGTTATAGGCTCAGTACGGTCTTTATGTTAATCCTCGGCCAGGGTACGTTGCAAGTTGTACAACGTGTATACAATAAAGACCGCCGTATACTGACCAATGTTGTCTAATAGGGTTGACAGAAAACCATACCCTAGGCCAACATCAAACACAGTCTTGACGAAGGGATTTTAGCTAACGGAATTCATCACTGACACAGCCAATGCAAACCCTATGACACTTTTTGTCAAAGGGTCGATCACGTTATGATGACTCTGAAACAGGGACGACAACTACTGCTCGTAGTGACCGTCGTCTAGGGGTTTCGAGCCCCAACCTGTAGTAAGGTCAGGCTGTAGGGTCTCACACCGAGTAGTACTCGTGTCTTAGTAATAGGAATATAGAATAGAGAGAAATGTCATTTGATGATATTCACAAGTTAAGTTGTGAAAGTTAGTCGCAATAGCAATAGGGACATAACGTTGCATTAGATGCTAACTTTAACTAAACGTGTTGTAAATTAGTTACAACGAATTTAGTAGGAACAAACTTGTTGGAAAGGGTTACCTGGATGACGAGATCGTCCCGGTCTAAACACAGGTTCAAACCGTGTCCAAATCGGAGCTCAAACGAGCCCAGAAACGCAGAAAGAGTTCAAGGGGAAGTGGGTTAGACCCACCGGGCCAAGAGGCCCATGTGCAAGGGCAAAACGGACGCGGCCCGCTGCAGTAGCGGGCATGGCCCGCTGTGTGCAGCGGGCGGGCGCCCGCTGATGCAGCGGGCACGGCCCGCTGCACGCAGCGGGCCAGCGCCCGGTGCAAGCGGGCGCGGCCCGCTGCACAGCGGGCCCGTGCCCGCTTGTGCAGCGGGCGCGGCCCGCTGCTTGCAGCAGGCACGGCCCGCTGCAGCAGCAGGCGTCCGCCCGCTGCTTGCAGCGGGCGGGTGACCCGCCCTTCCCCCCTTGGGCGGGCGCGCCCGCTAAGTCTAGCGGGCGCGCCCGCAACTTAAGTCAATTAGGGTTTTTTTTTTGAAAACCCTAATGACGGCTACGAATTTTGTGAAAATTGCTAAACTTTGAGCAATTGTTTGAGGGGTCAAACGAAGTCGAAATTCGTCACCGTCAGTTCCTACGCGTTCACCATTCCAAGCTTTTCTGATTGATAGCTTGTTTGGTGTCTGAAGTTTAGTATGTGAGGAGAATTAATTCGTTAAAGTTTGACTTTGTGAAAGGCTAACTTTAAAGTTGAAATTAAGCCAAATGACTTAATTTGTTTTTCTCTTCATGGGGATTGTCCCACATTGCCCGCAACGAGAAGTTGAGTGCTCACTCCCTATATAAATAGGGGTGCACTCTCCTCGTTGAAACACACACCAGTCAACGATCAGGTAGCTCCAAATTATTGAGCAAGCTCGGTCCGCGACTAAATCTCTCTCTCTACTTTCCTATTCTCCGGAGTAGTCCTAGCACG
Organism: Scilla litardierei; assembly: GCA_030789695.1. Taxonomy (NCBI): domain Eukaryota; kingdom Viridiplantae; phylum Streptophyta; class Magnoliopsida; order Asparagales; family Asparagaceae; genus Scilla; species Scilla litardierei. The sequence goes on from CM061133.1 coordinate 154,345,793, forward strand.
ACTACGAAGGGGGTTTGGATCTGATCCGGACGTCTAAGACGCGGGTTTCTTCTCAAGTGAAACTTTCTACCGCGTGTGATCGGCTCGGAGGCGAAAGCGGCTCGGGCGGATCGGTGCGAGGGTGCGAGGCGGCTCAGGGAGATCGGGTCAACGCGGCTCGGCTACGTGGAGCTTCTCAAGACGGTGCGGTACATCTTGCCTGCTCCAGGGCCAAGATTCCGGGTATGTGGTTAAGCGTTTTTTTGCGCAATTTTAATTAGTCGTTTAGTGTAGATCCTTCTTGGAGTGGTCAGACCCACTCCAAGTCGGCATAGATCGGGCTGGGTTCTGGTTCCCCAGAGCCTAGCTAAATAGTTTAGCTAGTCTAGAAATTTTGATTTCTGTTTTTCCGCTGCGCCTTTGTGCCTCCGTGGTCCGTCCAACTTAGGACGGATACGGATCCGAGCTCTGGGGGTCCGCCAAAACCCCAACAGTGGTATCAGAGCTTGTTGAGCTTGAGTACGGGTTCTCGGGTTATGAACTGACCCGAAGTAATCGCTCTTACCGTACCAAGTCCCGATAAGATGGGGATCTTATAATGGGTTGGGCATTGTCGAGAGGCATGCCGTAAAACAAGTTTCTGAGGTATCTTGTGACGGGTCTAGGGTGCCATGGATGATGGGCCTTAACAGTGTCGCAATGATATCAGAGTGATACCCCAACAGTGGTATCAGAGCCCAGGTTATGCTATAGATCTACTATAGCGACTTTTTTAAATAGTTAAAAATGCTTAGCTTTAATACGCAAAACTTTTTTATGTTAAATTAGTTTTGAAAATAATTTTGTGTTTCAAAAATTAATTTTGCAACACGGAAATTTGTTTTAATTTTTGGGACAATTATTTTTATGCGATAATTCTAAAGGTAGTCTCTTTTATTTTAAATACTTTATTAAATTTTTATGAGACATAAAAATTTTTAAGGGTGTTTAAAGTTTATGTAAACTTTAGAAAAGTTTTATTTTTGAAATTTAAGAATTTTTTTCTTTAGTTACATAAAAGTTAGAAATCTTTAAACTTTATTTGAAAGCTTATAAAAGGATTTCTAAAAGTTTTAAAAGAGTTTTAAAATCATTTTAATAATAGAAATGTTTTATTTTCATAAGATGAAACATAAATTAATTTCTTTTATTACATAGTTGTTTCTAAAATTTTTATGTGATATTTTAATTTTAGAAATAAGGTTAAAATTTTTTAAAGGCCTAGGTTTAAAATTATTAGATAATTTTGTACGACTTAGTTTTATGCGATAAAATTTTTGTGAAAGGCTTTAAAATTTTAATCTTTAATTTTAAGTGTTAAAATTTAGATTTGCATGTTTGTATTATATAGATAATTTTTTAAACTTGCAAATACCTTTTATATGTCACTTAAAATGAAACTTTCTTTTATGCGGATAAAGTTAGTTTTCATTTCATGTTGTATAATGTATACACAAACCTTGTTAGGTTAGCCATTAAAACATGATAGTGACATGCTACGTTTCATAAAACAAAACAACATCGAACCTAATACCAGATTAGGGTAGTCCCCTTGTTTGTAAATCATTTCATTAAATCGTTTAATTAATGATTTTCATAAAAGACAAAATGTTGAATTGTTTTATAAATCCTAATTAGATTGGGGTAGTAAGTTGAACGTAGAACCTTATAGTTGATAAGGACTTAATAAAAGATGTTCAACCAATCTGAAAAATTTTGAATTTTAGGATCCACTAGTTGATAAGGATTAACTAGTTGTTTTTATTAAAAGCCATTTAGTTGTTTGGAAAACATAAGATTGATGACAACTCCTTCAATGGATCATGATGTCGGTCAATGTGCTTGGCTAAAGTTTTTGGACCAACCTAGCTAGACTGGGTAACAAGTGGTCCTGGCTTAGTCAATTCCCTGGCCGCGTCCGCTGGACCGCAAGGAGTCGATTCATGACTATGTAAGTCCATCGACTATACCTAAGTCAATACGATAATAATCTTGTTCAAGATAAATCGTAGCCCTCCTTGTTTTAGGAGTTGGCAACTGTAAGAAACATGTTCCGGTTGTTGAGCTACACTCAAGCCGTGACATGTCAATCTTATAGAAACCGATTTCTTGATTGACATCTTAACCTGACTAAAACCGTTGTCTCATCCCTCGAGCTTCGGCGTAAGTCTAACCAAGAATGTAGTCCAAGACCTGACCCAAACCGGCGCGTCGTGCATACACCGAGCAAAGGGGCAAGTCAGGCTAGACACGAAAACAAGGGTCCGACTAGGCTAGCCATTGTGATCCGGTTGAGCACACTCATGATCACAAATGACTAGGGGTAAAAATCGATAGGGAATCATAGTAAATATGATTGACGATGAGTTCGTCTACCGACTGCAGAGTCGGACAACTTATTGAGATACACTCAAGGTTGTCAGACTCAGGGTAGTCGGATCCCTCTCTCACAAATATTATTTTATAATAAATTGTTTATTATTATGGCTTTAAATAAATTTAGTGGGAGAATATAGTTTTATTAAAACCATTAAAACTATATTACGAACATTTACTAACTATAGTATCTATAAAATACAGAATGGATTCGGGACTTAGATACATGGTTGAGAAGAACGTGCTGGATGGAACGAACTACAAAGACTGGCTTAGGAACATCAAGTTGGTCCTTTCCCTAGCCGGAATAGGATACGTACTGTTCGAGGACGCTCCAGATAAGCCGGATGAAGATTCGACCCACGAGGAAAAGGAAGCCTACAAATTGTACCAGAGGGATGCAGAGAAGGCCAGGTGCCTTACTCTGGCTTCGATGACCAACGAGTTGCAGAGGAAGCATGAACATATGGATGTTCAAAGCATGCTCCTCAACGCACAAGAGTTGTATGGCAAGCGATCAAGAGCTGCCAAGTTCGAGGCCACTAGCAACCTCTGGGGCACCAAGATGGGGACGGAACCCGTACAAGATCATGTTATCAAGATGATCGGGTACGTGGAGGACGCCGCCCAGTTAGGATTTGTCCTGGACAATGAGATGTCCACGGACATTATCCTAAAGTCTTTGACTCCCGATTTTAAGCCTTTTATAACTGGCTTTATAATGAACAGCCTTGAGACGGATCTTCCGGGTCTCCTCAATATGCTCCGGCAGTTTGAGGAGATTCATAAGAAGCCGGCTGCACTGGTTGTTGGCTCTGCTACTTCCGACCAGCCGAAAGGCAAAGGAAAGAAGAGGCAGGTCCCACAACCTGCGAAGGCTAAGAATGGGAAGAAGAAGAACAAAGGGGCCCCGTCGAAATCTGAGTGCTTCCATTGCCACAAGATTGGCCACTGGAAGAGGAACTGCAAGATCTATCTTGCAGAGAAGAAGAAGGGGCATACTGATGCCTCTACCTCAGGTACAAATTAAAATTCAATTAAATGCAATTATTTCTATTCATATAGTATGAGAAACTTATAGACATCTGTGTACTGTATACAGGTGGCTGATAAGAACTGGAGATTGGAGAAGTACGGAGATCGGTCGGCAATTAAAGCAACAGTTGCTGCTGGGACCGCTCAAAGACTTCTGGAGACGCTGATCGTGATGGAGATGATATTTTTTCTTATTTGAATAAAATGTATCATCTTTAAGGATCGAAAACAATGAATGAGTGCTTTGCACTCAAGGTTTATTTTTGATAAACAAATTAAGGTTCCTTTTATGAACCCGTTGTTTTGGAATGGATGTCTCGTTTGTTGCAATTGAAATTGAATTGGCTCAAATTCTGTGGATGTGGCTTTTCTGTGATGGTTGCGTATATTTTCGAATAATTGTGTATTGCTTCGATAATATTGATTTTGGAGCTGACTAAATGCTAGAAGTCAATCAGTAGTTAAGTGTAGGTTCCAGGGGACGTATAAATTGTGTGCGATCACAATAATACGCACATCAAGATTAATTCTTGATCATCTGCATTTAGTTATTAAAAGAGTTAATACTAAATGTGGTTAAAGGAATTTGTACAGTGTAGAACGTTTTGATTGAACGAGTCAATGTCAAGATTCCTTAAAATGATCTTGACTTGACTCATTCGTCAAACCGAATCTGACACTTGTACATTCCATCTAAGGCACTTACCAAATGGTTATTTTTGCTCATAAATCTAAATATGATTTAGATATTATGTTGAAGAAATTTGACCAGGTAATTCTTAAAGTCAGTGGGAGCGTATTAATATACTTAGTTCCGTTTTTCGGACTAAGTAAAAAGGATTTTTCACTTTAATGAATCTTCTATATAAATCATTAAGTCAAAATTGTTTTGATTTAATAGTAGATATATAGAGACTTAGGGTGTCAAATATGTAATTGACATATTGACACAATAAAGTGAAGTGAGCTAGAACTGACTTACGGAAATGTTAGACCCCACATCTAAATCGTATAAGCCAACTGTTAGCTATACAAAGTTAGGAAAATTGATCCAGATCATTTTTCCAAAGGATCAACCCTGTGTGATCAAGAGATGTAATTTCAATCCATTAAAATTCGTTGTAGATACTTATTAGTAGAACCACTCTTAGGTTTTGCCATATCAAATGTCAAAGTGACTGATATGCTATAACGGCATGAGATACCGAGATAAATAGCCTAAGTGCAAGTGGGAGATGTAGGAAGATATGTGCCCATAAGGCAATTTATCTTGATTATACGTCTTGTTCATACCGTATATGGTACGTATTATTCTAAGTATAAATCATTTGTATTAATATACTTAGATAATATCCATAGACTTAGAGTTAGGTCCTTACACATCTAGATGAGATCTCGATTATGAGTAAGTAAGAGACCGAATAGAAACGTAAGTCTAAAACGGTTCGTGATCGTAGATGTGTCGAGAACTGGATATCAACACATCGGATAGATCACTGTGTCTTCGTCTTACCTTCGGGTAATGATGATCTCATAGTCATTCGACTTGCTGAAGTCGGAGACGAGACACAGGTGCTCATTAGAGAATGAGTTCACTGAACGACCAAGTTAGAGTTATTAAATGGTTAACTTTAATGATCTGTCTTTAATAACTCTAGGGTGATGATAGGTTAGTTGATCCTTAAGACCTGAAGTCATCTGTATAAACCTGTGAACGGACGGTGTAGCTTAGACCTATGATCTAGCTTCGAGGACCAGTCCTGATGAAAGATCTTAGGTTGGGTTGCACCAGAAGCTCTCTAGGTAAGTAAGTGACTAAGATGGGATTCGTCACTTCCATTAAAGGGAAGTTAGTGTTATAGGCTCAGTACGGTCTTTATGTTAATCCTCGGCCGGGGTACGTTGCAAGTTGTACAACGTGTATACAATAAAGACCGCCGTATACTGACCAATGTTGTCTAATAGGGTTGACAGAAAACCATACCCTAGGCCAACATCAAACACAGTCTTGACGAAGGGATTTTAGCTAACGGAATTCATCACTGACACGGCCAATGCAAACCCTATGACACTTTTTGTCAAAGGGTCGATCACGTTATGATGACTCTGAAACAGGGACGACAGCTACTGCTCGTAGTGACCGTCGTCTAGGGGTTTCGAGCCCCAACCTGTAGTAAGGTCAGGCTGTAGGGTCTCACACCGAGTAGTACTCGTGTCTTAGTAATAGGAATATAGAATAGAGAGAAATGTCATTTGATGATATTCACAAGTTAAGTTGTGAAAGTTAGTCGCAATAGCAATAGGGACATAACGTTGCATTAGATGCTAACTTTAACTAAACGTGTTGTAAATTAGTTACAACGAATTTAGTAGGAACAAACTTGTTGGAAAGGGTTACCTGGATGACGGGATCGTCCCGGTCTAAACACAGGTTCAAACCGTGTCCAAATCGGAGCTCAAACGAGCCCAGAAACGCAGAAAGAGTTCAAGGGGAAGTGGGTTAGACCTAGGGCTGTTGACGAACAGAACGTTCGACGAACTACTCGTGAACAAGCTCGGTACATGTTCGTTTACATTCGTTCGGGAAGCTTAATGAACAAGCTTGAACAGATTTTTAGGGCTCGGTTAGTAAACGAACAGAGCTTGAACATAACTATGTTCGTTCATTTATGTTCATGAACAAGCTCGTTAAGTGTTTGTGAACAAGCTCGTTAAGTGTTCGTGAACAAGCTCGTTAAGTGTTCGTGAACAAGCTCGTTAAGTGATGTTCGTGAACAACCTCGTTAAGTGATGTTCGTGAACAAGCTTGTTAAGTGTTTGTGAACAAGGGCTTGAGTGAATTAAAATTAAAATTAAACATTCACCTCCTCAAATTGAATTAAACACATCCACCTCTTCAACTTCCCAGCTTCCCACTCCTAGACTCCCAGGCTCCCAGCTCTCTTTTGGTCCATTGCCATTATTCGTTCGTTCGTTTGAAAATCTGTTCATGAACAAGATTGATTGTGTGTTCGTGAACACGTTCCCGTACATGTTCATGAACAAGCTCAATAAGTCTTGTTAACGAACAGAACGTTCGTTCGGTAAGCTCGGTTTACGTTCGTTTATGTTCGTTTACATTCGTTCGGTAAGCTTAACAAACAAGCTTGAACATGTTTTTAGAGCTCGGTTAGTAAACGAACAGAGCTTGAACATGGATTTTGTTCATGAACAAAACCAAGCACACTGTTCAAGCTCGTTCAAGCTCGTTCGTCAACAGCCCTAGTTAGACCCACCGGGCCAAGAGGCCCATGTGCAAGGGAAAAACGGACGCGGCCCGCTGCAGCAGCGGGCATGGCCCGCTGTGTGCAGCGGGCGGGCGCCCGCTGCATTAGCGGGCGTGGCCCGCTGCACAGCGGGCCCGTGCCCGCTTGTGCAGCGGGCACGGCCCGCTGCAGCAGCAAGCGCCCGCCCGCTGCTTGCAGCGGGCGGGTAACCCGCCCTTCCCCCCTTGGGCGGGCGCGCCCGCTAAGTCTAGCGGGCGCGCCCGCAACTTAAGTCAATTAGGGTTTTTTTTTTTAAAACCCTAATGACGGCTACGAATTTTGTGAAAATTGCTAAACTTTGAGCAATTGTTTGAGGGGTCAAACGAAGTCGAAATTCGTCACCGTCAGTTCCTACGCGTTCACCATTCCAAGCTTTTCTGATTGATAGCTTGTTTGGTGTCTGAAGTTTAGTATGTGAGGAGAATTAATTCGTTAAAGTTTGACTTTGTGAAAGGCTAACTTTAAAGTTGAAATTAAGCCAAATGACTTAATTTGTTTTTCTCTTCATGGGGATTGTCCCACATTGCCCGCAACGAGAAGTTGAGTGCTCACTCCCTATATAAATAGGGGTGCACTCTCCTCGTTGAAACACACACCAGTCAACGATCGGGTAGCTCCAAATTATTGAGCAAGCTCGGTCCGCGACTAAATCTCTCTCTCTACTTTCCTATTCTCCGGAGTAGTCCTAGCACGACTACGAAGGGGGTTTGGATCTGATCCGGACGTCTAAGACGCGGGTTTCTTCTCAAGTGAAACTTTCTACCGCGTGTGATCGGCTCGGAGGCGAAAGCGGCTCGGGCGGATCGGTGCGAGGGTGCGAGGCGGCTCAGGGAGATCGGGTCAACGCGGCTCGGCTACGTGGAGCTTCTCAAGACGGTGCGGTACATCTTGCCTGCTCCAGGGCCAAGATTCCGGGTATGTGGTTAAGCGTTTTTTTTTGCGCAATTTTAATTAGTCGTTTAGTGTAGATCCTTCTTGGAGTGGTCAGACCCACTCCAAGTCGGCATAGATCGGGCTGGGTTCTGGTTCCCCAGAGCCTAGCTAAATAGTTTAGCTAGTCTAGAAATTTTGATTTCTGTTTTTCCGTTGCGCCTTTGTGCCTCCGTGGTCCGTCCAACTTAGGACGGATACGGATCCGAGCTCTGGGGGTCCGCCAAAACCCCAACAGTTGTCTTTGGGACCCTCAATTCAAATTTGGACTATTCCTCCAACTCGGGCCTTGATTGTTAGACTTGTTGTATCCTTGCCCTTTGTTGGAATTCGCCACGTAATTCACTTGTGTAGGGTCCTGTAGCACTTTCTTTTCTAGCGGTAGGTTGGGGCATTGATTAATGCTATGGTCTGCGCTACTATAAAGGTTGCATATCCCTTCATTACTGTCATGGCCTGTTTAGCTCTATACGGCGCCTGATACGGTAGCCTCACGCACGAGTAGAGAGGGTATAATGGGTTGATAATAGATAATATGGCGTGAATGTGGCTCATGGCAGTCATGTAATTTCGTGAGGAATGTATGGGCATTTTGGTCATTTGGCTACATGGGTGAAAGTGTGTGTGAAGAGTAAAAGTGGGTGTGTAAAGAAATGTCACGCTTGTAAATTATGAAAGAGTGGGTTAGTGTGAGAGGGGCTAGTGTGAAAAGGGATGGGTTTAATGGCACACCCGTAAATTTTTAGAAAGGCCAGGGGCAAAACGGTCTTTTGGTCAAAAGCTGCTGTGCGTACACACTTAAGTTGTGTGTATATAAAGTAATGGAAAACTTGTAAATACTTGGAACTTGAGGGGTAATTTTGGAAGGATGTTAGGGTAATTTTGCCATATGCATGCTTATCTTGAAGAGAAATCTAGAATAAGGAATTTTTTATTTCATTTCTACATTCTTCCTTAACTTTCTTCTCCTTTCTTATCTTTTCTTCATTCATCCTCATCCCCCTTAACCCATGGCCAAAATTCCCCCTTCCCCTTGCCATTTCTTCAAGCTCCAAAACCCTAATTTCATTCCAAGAAATTGAAGAAAACCCTAGCTCACTTCAAGGAGAAAGAAGGGTGGAATGAGGAGAAAGAAAAGAGAGAAAGAAAGAGGATTTCTTGATGTAGGAATCTAACCATGGCTTGGAAATTTTTATTTAGGGATATGAGAATACTATGAAGTTATTTTGGTTGTTTATCATCTTAATTTCATGATTTTGTGTGTGCAATAGATCAAAAGATTCAATTTTTACTTGGTTTTCTTAGCAAACTACCCTTCATTGAAAGTCTGAAATTCTAATGTGTGTTTATTCATGGATCGTGATCACTATGGACGGAATTAGCTTTTGAAAAGATATATCCATATAGTTCATGAAGTCCTACCCCAAATTCATATAAAATTTGCCATATGTTGAGTTTAATAAGTAGGAGAAAGAATTCATTATTTGCAAGATGTCTGAAAATCTGTCAAGCTGTACACAGTTCAGCAAAATGAGCATAACTACCTGCATACTCTATGGATTTTGTTGATTTTGTCATGTTGGAAACTTAAGAAGTTTTTCTAGATTTTCATCGGGTGCTCATATGTCGTAATTCTGGCTCCAAGATGCTTAAATTTGGCTTCGAAGACAGGTCCAGAAATCTGTCTGCAGAACAGTTTTGACACACTTGACTAAATAATTCACTAT
>CM061133.1:154355683-154385708 GCA_030789695.1 Scilla litardierei
ACAGGTATTGTTTCACGGTTTCTGGCTTGTAACCGGTCCGTCCCGGGTCACGTGTCCTTGTCTTTGTCCCCCGGGCTAAGTTTTTGAGGATGTTGGGCCTAATCTGGGGGAATCCAGATGTGGTTTGGGGGGCCGGCCCTGGGTAGTTGGTCGCTGTGCAGTCTGAACCGAGGCGTTACGGGAACGTCGGTCTTCACCGTGTTTTACCGCTGGGGTTGCCTATTTTGGTTTCTTGCGTGAGATACACAATTACTAATTATGCCCCCAACATACCCCTGTCCGAGAGTGCGAGGTCTGGGGGAAGGGGATGTTGATGGTTTGTGTTGTCTTTGGGCGGGGTGTGGAATCGCCAAATAGGTTCGGGATGAGACCCGCCGCCCTATCACGATTTGGCCTCGGGCGTAGGTGGTCCCACAGGGTGGGCCTCAGCTCACCTCTTTCCCCTTTGACCGAAAGTTGCTGTCTTTAGTTGGCGAGGGGTCTTGGTTCGAAGCGTAGTATCGAGGGGTTCGAACTGCGGGTGTAAACTTACTGGGCGTCCTAAGCTAGTCCGGGGAGTGCGATGTGCCGTTCCTAATTTCCACGCCGTGAGGGGTGGTGAGCTCGCCCGGCACTTGGCAGGGGGATCGCTTCACGCTATGGCATTCTCAGAAAATCAAAGCGAATCTGACAAGGATGAATGTTTTCATTTAAATTTACATGAACTGCTCTATGGCTTGTATATGAGTACTTAGATTATCACCCGTTGTGGGGTAAGATCCGGTCCTGGGGTGGGCTATAGAGCTGTCCTCGCCTGCAGTGAACGACCTCCGGATCTAGGGGTCACCTTCTGCCGGGTGGGCCTTTTTAACTCGAGTTGTTCTTGGCGCATAGGTGACCGACCGCCCTCTGTGCTGAAGTGTTGCAAGGTCTCCTCGGTCGGGTAGAAGCACTGGGGGGCTCACCAGGGAAGCCATCTTGCTGTGGTTTTTGTCCTGGGGGCGGGGGGTCCCGATGATCGGGCCGCCTTCACTCCATAGATTTGTCGTCTCCCTCCACGCCTCGCGGTTTGGGTTTGAGGGTGGGGGGAATCCTGACGATCGGGCCGCCTCCCCTCCACGCCTTGCTGTTTGGGTTTGAGGGCGGGGTTCGGGGCCCGATTGTGCCGGGGCGGGCTGACACGCCATGACTCGCCGTTTGGGCTCGTCAGGGATGCAGCCTTACTGAGGTCCCCGTCCGGAGGTCGACGGCGAGCAGGTGTTGGCTTGCAAGCCCGGGGGGCTCTCGCTTTTCCTGCCGACGGGGGTCGGATGCCTACCTTTCTCTGACTCGTCCTTGTTAAGGGCAGACGGAGGCGTGAAAGGTGGATTTCTCTTGTGTAAGTGGAATATCCTGTTGGCGATCTGTTTGTAAGAGGAATATCCTGTCGGAGGTGGTGGAGATGCGGGAACCGCCGCCCTGGGCGGAGGGAACCACTGATGGCCGGTGACCTCTCTTTTGTTAGGGCGTTGTATCTCGGCCCGTTTCCCAGCAGGTGGGGGGGATAAGTGCCGATTTCTCATGTCTTCTGACTCGTTGTTCTTTTTCTTTCGGAAGGATGAGTGGTGTCTTTATAGGGGGATCTTGCTGACGGTTTCCTCCATATTTATTGCGATGAGTTGGCGTTATTAATGGGCTCCTCGGATTCATGCCCGTGGGAAACCGCTTTTGCCAGGTGGCTCTTACGGAACCTCTTTTGGAGTGTACCATTAATGGTAGCGTATTTCTCGAGCGTCCTTTCGTTTCGTCGAGTCACAATGGGGCCGCCTCCTCGGTAACTGATGCCATTTCGTCCCGGTTTATGTGCCCCTGTCTTCTTTCGATTTTTCAAGGATCACGGGCACGTAGCCATGTCTGGTTCGGGTGGCTAGGGTTGGCCCTGCCTCAGAGGTCTTGAGGGGGCGAGCTGACGCGTATCCCGACCCGTTCCCTTCTCTGATTTGGGTGGCTAGGGTTGGCCCTGCCCGAGAGGTCTTGAGGGGGGGAGCGGGCGCGTGGCCCGGCCCGTGCCCTTCTCTGGTTTGGGTGGCTAGGGTTGGCCCTGCCCCAGAGGTCTTGAGGGGGGAGCGGGCGCGTGGCCCGGCCCGTGCCCTTCTCTGGTTTGGGTGGCTAGGGTTAGCCCTGCCCCAGAGGTCTTGAGGGGGGGAGCGGTCGCGTGGCCCGGCCCGTGCCCTTCTCTTGTTTGGGTGGCTAGGGTTGGCCCTGCCCCAGAGGTCTTGAGGGGGGGAGCGGGCGCGTAGCCCGGCCCGTGCCCTTCTCTGGTTTGGGTGGCTAGGGTTGGCCCTGCCCCAGAGGTCTTGAGTGGGGAGCGGGCGTGTAGCCCGGCCCGTGCCCTTCTCTGGTTTGGGTGGCTAGGGTTGGCCCTGCCCCAGAGGTCTTGAGGGGGGGAGCGGGCGTGTAGCCCGGCCCGTGCCCTTCTTGTTGGACGCAACGATCTAGGATCTCTTTGTTTGATGATGACAAACGTGTCGTGATATCTAATGTGTGTGCTAGTGTGTTTCAGGATTGGCGAAACAATATATTTTCACCTTTTGGCGGAATTGCTATTCGTATAGCATATTGGGAGAAAGGGAATGTGTGTGCACAAAGAAGATTTGACTTGGTCAATGTGGAGAGAGATGGAATCTATTTGGGATGAGGCAACTCTCCAAGAAAAATAACCTGCTGCAAAGCACAAGTGGGACATTGTGCACAAGAGATTATTATACAAATAGGAGCTTCACGTGAACTTGAGGGAATCAAACAATTTTTGTCCATCCAATCACCAAGAACTAAGGGGGCCGGCTGAATCTCTACTTCATCAATCAAAGGGAGTGTCGCATTAATCTCTCTCCCCTCAAATCATTTTTTTTGAACCTATGCCTCATTAATCTCTACTTCATCAATCTTCAAACTGTGCCGCATTAATATTTCAAGGCACCAGGCCGGATTTTTTTTGTGCAACATAATTTTTGTGTGCATGCAGTAAGGTGATATCTTTTGGATCGAAATTCTGAAAGGGCACGCATGCATCAAGAGCCGCATGTTGTAAAGGCTAATTCGTTTTCTTTTGTGTGCCTTTAATTGCAGGGAGGCCGGCCACTTAAATAATTATCAAGCTGTCCCAACATTAAGCACCAAGTCCCTTTGCTGTTGCCGGATGATTGCTTGAACGCATGGCTGCACAAAAATTTCCCAGGCCTCAACATTAAGCACCAAGTCCAAGTGCCGCATCTACTAGCTTGCTGACACCTACTTTTCATAAGCTGAAGAAGTCAAAAATCAGTCAGTAGAGTTGGTGGCCCATTTCCTTTTGTGGGTCCAGAGTGAATAGCCAACACCAAAATAATAAACATATGTTGCTGTACACACAGCCTATGTCAAGGGGAGATAACTTAAGTTGCTGATAGAGTGGACCATACAGAGACGACTACATTTGCATCAAACTGGAGCTGACGCCGTGCTGATTGACGAAGACATCGCCGCTACACGAACTGAGCCTCCTAAACTTTGTTCTCTATTATTTTGTGTAGTAGTTGTGTTAGATCTTCGTAGGGGAACTTTTACCTATTTTTGTGGACTATTTTGGGAATTGTCTAGTTGGGACTAGACAAGTGGGACCCAGCTAGTTTGGGACTAGCTGGTAGAAAGCTTTGCTAGGATTGATAGTGAGAGGAAACACTGTGTGTGGGGTACTGAGAGTCTGGCGAGTGTAGAGGCGTAGATGGTGCTCTGAGCGTACTCTAACTTGTGACTTTGTACCTATTGCACTATTCAATCTAGTATTAGCTTTGGGGGCTAGAGTAGGTCGTTGGGACGACCGAACCAGGGTAAAATCTGCTGTGCACTCTGTGTCTGTTTTTCATTACTCTGGTTGTGCTTTTAACTGCGTGTGATTTTTCGTGGGTTGCACGAGAATTTTTTTAATAGCCTATTCACCCCCCCTCTAGGCTAGGATCCAGATCCAACAAGTGGTATCAGAGCAGGTTTTGGGATCTAGCCTAGGATTGACCATGAATAACCATATGGATAGTGCTTTTGCTGAGGGTCAGTCTGTTTCCCGTCCCCCTAGGTTTAACGGAGGTGATTATGCTTATTGGAAAAATCGTATGAAAATCTACATTATTTCTGTTGATTACAAGGCTTGGCAAATAATTGAAAAAGGATATAAACTGCCTGTAATTAAAGTAGAAAATGCTGAGATTGAAAAACCAAATGACAAATGGGATGATAATGATTGGAAATCTTATTCTTTAAATGCTAAAGCTATGAATGCTCTCATTTGTGCACTTGATAAATCTGACTATAATAGAATATCACATTGTCTAACTGCACAGGAAATATGGCATACTTTGGAGGTGACGCACGAGGGAACATCACAGGTGAAGGAGTCTAGACTTGCACTTCTGAGCACAGAGTACGAGGGATTTCGCATGCTACCATCAGAGACCATATCAGAAATGTTTGCGAGATTCACCAACATCGTCTACAAGTCTAGCTCGCTCGGTAAGCCATATTCTAGCCTTGAACAGGTGAGAAAGATATTAAGAGCACTGCCAAGCTCTTTCAGACCAAAGGTCACCGCCATCCAGGAAGCAAAGGTATTATCTCAATTGAAGGTGGAGGACCTTATTGGTAATTTGATGTCCCATGAGTTGGAACTACAAAATGTTGAAGCAAGAGAGAAACCTGAGGAGAAAGAGAAAGCCATAAAGCCCATTGCTTTGCAAGCTAGCGAAGAAGAGGATGATGATGAAGACATAGCGCTAATGATGAGAAACTTCAGAAAGTTCATCAAGACCAAGCATGGGAGAAACGAAATGGCACCCAGGTTTAATCGTTCTAACTTTAATAATTCTTCCAAGCAATTTAATGATCAGAAATCTACTGATAGAATGCAATGTTTTAAATGCACGGGAAGAGGACATCTGATGAAGGATTGCCCAAATGAAACTGATCAGCTCGCTAAAGGAAAAGGAAAAGCGAAGGTATTAACATGGGATATGGATAGCGAAGCTGAAAGCGAGGAGGAACATGAAGCCCATTCTTGCATGGCTTTGATGGGCATCCAAGATGAGACACAGTCAGGTAGCAAAGCTGCACTTCTTAAAATTTGTGAAGAAATGCAAAATCAAATAGTAGATCATGAGTTCACTATTGAATGTCTCCAAAATCAAAACTATGACATGCAAGTTAGAGATGATAAGGTGTTTAAAGAGAATGAAAAACTTAAAATTGAACTTAATGCATGTAAGTCTACTATTGAAATCTTGAAGAAGGAAAAAGAAAGCTTTGATGAAAATGCTCCTTGTATTTCGTGTTCCTCTTTATTAAATCAAAATAGCATGCTTAAACAAGATTTAATGAAGCTCGAAGCTGAAAAAGAATATGAAATAAGAGAGCTTAAGGATAAATTTTGCATGCTAGATAATGACTTTAAAAGAAAAATGATTGAATTCGAGAAGAAGGAAGAGGAAAACAAGAGGGTTTTTATAAGTAAATGCACGATGCTTGTGGAAGAGAATAAACAATTAAAAATCAAAGTCTCTCATCTTGAATTGGCCATTAAGAAATTCTCTATAGGAAAACAATCGTTGGACACTATTTTAGAGAATCAATTATATGGCAATAATAGAAGAGGACTTGGTTTTGGTCTGAAAAACGTTGAAAAGCAAAAATTCAAGAAATTCCACAATGTACCCTCTATTGCAAAGAACAAATATGCAAAGTGCTTTATTTGTGATAGTGTAGGCCACACTTCATATTATTACAAATTTAGGAACACTAATATCAAGTTTAAACAAGTGTGGGTTCCTAAAACAATATTGGCTAACACTAGTGGACCTTGTTGGATTCCAAGGTCACACTTAACACCTTTCATGTAGGTGTGATGGAGTTTTGACGAGGAGCGATATATTCAATGTCTCATTCTTATAGCTCCTTCGTCAAAAGGCGACGAGAAGGTATAATTTTTATCCCTATATGCATTTCATTGCATACCTTCATAGATTGTTTTTTGTGCGCTTGTTTTTATTTTATTTTGTGTGATTGCATGCATGATTTTTTTTAAATGTTTTTATTTCTGAAAAAAACAAAAAAATGAAAAATCAAAAATAAAAAAAATGTGCTTATTGATTATCCTATTATGAATCTCTTAAGTGGTATTGCATGAATGATCAATTCTATACCGTGTAGAAGTTAATTCATTATTGTTGTAGCTACATGAACATGTTGTTCTCTTTTTAGTAGCCATGACATGTCTCATAAATTTCAAATTTAACTTCTACACCTACATTTGCACTTGCACGATAATTGACTTTTTAGTGCTTTTGGAGATTCTTTTGAAGAATAATGGAAAGTGAATGTAGGAATGATTAATTTCTGAATTTTCTAAGGGATATGAAGTGTTTAGCCATGAATTAAAATTGAGAAAAAACAATGCAAATGAAAAAAATATATGAAAATTGCTCCGTATGAAAAATGGATACACTTCATGGCTAAAACACAACCCACGAGTATCCAACTTATGCTAAATGGGTAATCATTAGCGTTGGTGTATATAACTCGTCAAGCAATGCCATCCCACATTTAAAAGTCCTTTTAGGCCATGTTTCGGGGTTCGGTAACTTGAACTCATCTTTGATGAGGTGGGAAAAATCAATCCTAGTGATATTCATGAAAAATTGGAAAATGCGGGTTGATTTGGTTGATTTTCTGAAATTGAATCTCCTCTTGTACTTTATTGTCTATATCACTACACTTACACAAAGGTGGAGAAGTCTTGTTATGAAATCATATGAGCTTGGATTGTCTATTTTGTAGAAAACTCATGCAAATTGCACGCTACATTTAATAATGGTTTATTTTTTCACGGAATATTTTTGTGACTCCATTAATCCACTTTTGGTGATTACAAAGGGGGAGAAAGAAAAGAAAGATTTAACAAATTTGATGAACAAATTTGATGTTAGTATTATTTGTTGAAGGGGGAGCATGGAAAATACTGTTGAAGGGGGAGCTTGAGAGAAGGGGGAGCATGCTTTTATATTTACTATCTGTTGTGCATGCTTTGTAATGCTTGAATGACTCATCCATACATCATATTCCATTACACCCTTCAACACACTTCACACACCCATCTATTGCTCAAATCTTTTATGGGTTTGTCATCACCAAAAGGGGGAGAAAGAAAAGAAAGATTTAACAAATTTGATGAACAAATTTGATGTTAGTATTATTTGTTGAAGGGGGAGCATGGAAAATACTGTTGAAGGGGGAGCTTGAGAGAAGGGGGAGCATGCTTTTATATTTACTATCTGTTGTGCATGCTTTGTAATGCTTGAATGACTCATCCATACATCATATTCCATTACACCCTTCAACACACTTCACACACCCATCTATTACTCAAATCTTTTATGGGTTTGTCATCACCAAAAGGGGGAGATTGTTGGACGCAACGATCTAGGATCTCTTTGTTTGATGATGACAAACGTGTCGTGATATCTAATGTGTGTGCTAGTGTGTTTCAGGATTGGCGAAACAATATATTTTCACCTTTTGGCGGAATTGCTATTCGTATAGCATATTGGGAGAAAGGGAATATGTGTGCACAAAGAAGATTTGACTTGGTCAATGTGGAGAGAGATGGAATCTATTTGGGATGAGGCAACTCTCCAAGAAAAATAACCTGCTGCAAAGCACAAGTGGGACATTGTGCACAAGAGATTATTATACAAATAGGAGCTTCACGTGAACTTGAGGGAATCAAACAATTTTTGTCCATCCAATCACCAAGAACTAAGGGGGCCGGCCGAATCTCTACTTCATCAATCAAAGGGAGTGCCGCATTAATATCTCTCCCCTCAAATCATTTTTTTTGAACATGTGCCTCATTAATCTCTACTTCATCAATCTTCAAACTATGCCGCATTAATATTTCAAGGCACCAGGCCGGATTTTTTTTGTGCAACATAATTTTTGTGTGCATGCAGTAAGGTGATATCTTTTGGATCGAAATTCTGAAAGGGCACGCATGCATCAAGAGCCGCATGTTGTAAAAGCTAATTCGTTTTCTTTTGTGTGCCTTTAATTGCAGGGAGGCCGGCCACTTAAATAATTATCAAGCTGTCCCAACATTAAGCACCAAGTCCCTTTGCTGTTGCCGGATGATTGCTTGAACGCATGGCTGCACAAAAATTTCCCAGGCCTCAACATTAAGCACCAAGTCCAAGTGCCGCATCTACTAGCTTGCTGACACCTACTTTTCATAAGCTGAAGAAGTCAAAAATCAGTCAGTAGAGTTGGTGGCCCATTTCCTTTTGTGGGTCCAGAGTGAATAGCCAACACCAAAATAATAAACATCTGTTGTTTTGGCCCGGCCCGTGCCCTTCTCTGGTTTGGGTGGCTAGGGTTGGCCCTGCCCCAGAGGTCTTGAGGGGGGGAACGGGCGTGTGGCCCGGCCCGTGCCCTTCTCTGGTTTGGGTGGCTAGGGTTGGCCTTGTCCCAGAGGTCTTAGGGGGGAGCGGGCACGTGGCCCGGCCCGTGCCCTTCTCTTGTTTGGGTGGCTAGGGTTGGCCCTGCCCCAGAGGTCTTGAGGGAGGAGCGGGCGCGTGGTCCGGCCCGTGCCCTTCTCTGGTTTGGGTGGCTAGGGTTGGCCCTGCCCCAGAGGTCTTGAGGGGGGGAACGGGCGCGTGGCCCGGCCCGTGCCCTTCTCTGGTTTGGGTGGCTAGGGTTGGCCCTGCCCCAGAGGTCTTGAGGGGGGGAGCGGGCGCGTAGCCCGGCCCGTGCCCTTCTCTGGTTTGGGTGGCTAGGGTTGGCCCTGCCCCAGAGGTCTTGAGGGGGGGAGCGGGCGTGTAGCCCGGCCCGTGCCCTTCTCTGGTTTGGGTGGCTAGGGTTGGCCCTGCCCCAGAGGTCTTGAGGGGGGAGCGGGCGCGTAGCCCGGCCCGTGCCCTTCTCTGGTTTGGGTGGCTAGGGTTGGCCCTGCCCCAGAGGTCTTGAGGGGGGAGCGGGCGCGTAGCCCGGCCCGTGCCCTTCTCTGGTTTGGGTGGCTAGGGTTGGCCCTGCCCCAGAGGTCTTGAGGGGGGGAGCGGACGCGTGGCCCGGCCCGTGCCATTCTCTGGTTTGGGTGGCTAGGGTTGGCCCTGCCCCAGAGGTCTTGAGGGGGGAGCGGGCGCGTGGCCCGGCCCGTGCCCTTCTCTGGTTTGGGTGGCTAGGGTTGGCCCTGCCCCAGAGGTCTTGAGGGGGAGAGCGGGTTCGTGGCCCGGCCCGTGCCCTTCTCTGGTTTGGCTGGCTAGGGTTGGCCCTGCCCCAGAGGTCTTGAGGGGGGAGCGGGCGCGTAACCCGGCCCGTGCCCTTCTCTGGTTTGGGTGGCTAGGGTTGGCCCTACCCCAGAGGTCTTGAGGGGGGAGCGGGCGCGTGGCCCGGCCCGTGCCCTTCTCTGGTTTGGGTGGCTAGGGTTGGCCCTGCCCCAGAGGTCTTGAGGGGGGGAGCGGGCACACAATGAATTTGTATTGAGGGAAACCAAGGGCACGGTGGTTCTGTTGATAAGAGGGTTTAGGTTGGTAATTTAACAAGTGATTAATGGGGTGAAGAGGCTGGACTTGCCGCCGGGGGTGGCCACGGAGTCAATTCTCACCGGACGCGACGGAGGAAGATCGGGTGGCGGGTGGATGGAGCTGATGTCGACCAAGGGGCGAGCTTTCCTGCAGCACGAGCAACCCATTAGAAGGGCGGGGTTGGGGTCCAACCCTTAGCCCCTCCGATGCCTAAGTTAGTAATAGGACTTAAAACGGGGGCTAGGCACGCCGGTCGGACTGAGGGTGTGTCGACCGTACGTGGCGAGCTATAAGTAGGAGAACAAAGATATGGACGACCTTTGCTCTCGTGTGTGAATAATAGATTGAGAGAGAGAATTTGCCAACCCCCTTACCGTAAGAAGTGAGGGGGTATTTATACCTGATGGGAGATTACTAGGCTGGGCTGACCTGGCATGCTGACTCGACATGCTGAGTTGGCTCGGTTGTCAGCGGAAGCTTCGGACGAGGATGTCAGGAACAGTTGTGCCTGACCTGCTTTTGTCAGACGGTGCAACGGCCAGGGGCACTTTTGTCAGGATGTCAGGGCCGAAAGCATTAAGTGTCAGGGGGCTCAGCTGCCAGGGGGTGCTTTGTCAGACGGTCGGGCGGCGTTAGTGTCAGTCGTGTCCTTATCCTAGGTTGTTGGTCTTTGGTGACGAACTAAAGGTCTGGCTATGCTATCCCTGGCGCCGGGGTTCATGGGGACCGGCCGGGTCGACCGGCTCAGGGGTTGTCCGGCCCGGCCGTGCCCCCTTTTCGGTCGTGGGTTGTGGGTTGTTGGCACGGAAGGATACGCACATGCCTATGTCAGCATACCCTGTGGGACTGTCCGGGCGCTCCCCAAGCGCCCTGCCCCTGGTGGGCCGAGCAACCGTGGTTGTATGCCCCGGCCGGGTGGGGGAGTGCTGCGAGGTGCGCCCGTTCCCGTGTAGCTTCGGTCTTCCGGGGTGGCGGCCCTTTCGTGAAGGGGAGAGTTAATGGGGTATGTCAACGGGTCCAGGCGGGAGTCGGACTCTTACGATCTTTAGGTTGTAACAACAACATTTATAAATTAAAGACAACTACTATAAGTTGTTGATTCATATATTTGGAACCCGTGTAAACCGTAGAACGCTAAGGAGGCGGACTTCACCTAGGGTGGGTGAAAAAGTGGTACCACAACCAGTGACACGAGCACTGGAGGGGCCTCTCGTAACTCTCCGTACCCGAACGGAACAAGGTATGGGAGTGAGACAGACTCGGTTTTTCTGTCGGACAAACGGAGCAAACCATCAATTACCGTCATGATGCATCACGAGTACACCAGCGGCCTCTCCAACCCTTTCAACTCGCCCTTCTGGGAGTGATACAGCGGGTGAGAATTCATATCATATGTCCGCTGCTTAACTCCTAAAGTTTGCCCGTTTTCCCCCAAACCCGTGTCACCCTCCTTTAGGAGGACTGATACATTCCTCATTCTCACTCTCAGTTTTCAAGATATTACTTCGTTTGTCAACGAATCATCTAGCGGACTTGAATACCGCTTTAACCAACTTTTAACAATATCATCATCATCATCATCATCATCATCATCATCATCTCAATTAAAGAATTGCATGGAATATCATCACAAACTCATCGTTATGAACATACTAATGTGAAAGCATAAACAAATTGAACTTAAATATTATTGACATAACGAATATTTCATGAAGCATCTGCATAACTACATGTATCAAGAGCATGTCATTGAGAACATGATTAGCACAAACAAACTTAACTTCAAACAAAACTACACCATGATAAGTACTAAGCAAAATTAGCATATGAATCTGTCAAAACCGTTACAGCAGAAAGAATATCACTTTTAGCCTATCTACAGTCAGAATTGGTGTCTGGTCCCTTCACAAAAGTTGTAGATATGGGTGTTTTCCTTTTACTGACCAATTTTCATAAGCTCAGTTGACATATGTGATTTATGGTGGATTTTCTCCTAACATGTATAATTTCAGCATTCTGAACCAGAAATTGAGTTCAGTTCAAGTCCATTTTTCTACAAGTTACAGACAGAATTAAAATCTAAAAAAATTATGGGTTGAATATATTGAAGTCAGCTTTACAACGGCATCAAGATCATAATATTTTATAAAGTGTGCATGGAGTTCTACTCGTTTTACTGAAAGGTGTCAAAACTGTCTAAAAACAGACCAGTTTTAGAAACTGAATTTTTATCCTAGCTTTCAGCCCGAATTTGCAAAACTTGTAAACGTGAAATTTATTAAGGACTACAATATGAATAACATATATTTTTTTCATATTTTTATTTCATCTACGTTGGGAGATATTCTCAGTTTAACAGAGAATAAAAATACTGGAATTTCAGAACAGTTTTGATTGAAACACCAGTTTGCATATCAAAATTTTTATAAAATCATACGGCTGGAATTTGGAAAAATGATCTAAATGAAACTTGTTCATAACAATGAGATACCCAACATATAAAATTTCCAAAGCATTCCCATTAGTCAATTAACCCCAGCACTTAGTCAAATTTCAGTTTTTCTAGATCAAATTTCAGCATGAAGAACAAAGGTGTTTCATGAAAGTTAATTCAATTCTCCTTGTTCTAAAACTAAATTCTACCTAGGTGAAAGGAATTTCTACCTTGCAAAAGTCCTCCAAAATATTTCTTTGGCCCTTCTTAGTCCTTGATGGAGAGCCACATATCCTCCTTCTCCAAGCTCCAATTGATCTCCAAAAAGTAGGGTTTTGGGGCTAATTTGGACTAATTTTAGATGTTGGAATGATGCGGGGTCATTGGTGGTGGAAGGGGAGGAGTAATTGGTGGTGATGGAGGAGGAAGGGGTGGTGCAAGAGGGGAGAAAGGGGAGGAGGAATTTTGACCAGAATTTTGGGGGGTGAGGGAGAGAAAAATGAGGGTTTTCTTGAATTTTTTTGTATTTTGTTTTCCATGCCTAGTTTTTAGGAATCCCTAAAATCCTCTCCACCATCCATTTAGTCAAGATTTTTGCAATGTGTTCTCTAATTAACTAACAATATGACACATAATAGGATGTGTTGTCATGGTAAGAAAAATGTGTATTTTGTATTTTAAGAAATTAAAAATACATGAAGAAATACTTCATACACTCCAAATACATGTATTTCTCCAAATACTCTCATATACTAAATTCAAGTAATGAGTTTAAAATATTTTAAAATAAATTCCTACACCAAAATAATTAAAGAAAAATACGGGCATACTCCCCAAAAATCATACGCACTTATCTACGCCCAAAAATACCTACATATATACGTATATAGGGATACGGGGTATTACAACTAGCAACGTTGATTTCATTAAACGATGAGCGCAATGATATGTCCTGATTAGAGAACATAAACTAACTAGCCTTATCAGGGCCTAGCCATAAGGGACATCAATAATATCGACAATGAATAATACCCACGAAATACGACGTAGAAATCAACGTTACGAGCAATTTTGACATGATAATAAGGCTAAAGACATGAAATTCTACGATTACATACTCCAAATTACATCACAACCATAGCACAAGAAGATTAGCCATCCATGGTGCAAGAGAAATCACATTTCATAAATGAATACATCGTTCAAGTATCGAAATACAATGAAAAAGCACCAAATATGGGGTAAAGGTTTAGAATTTTATCACCAAATCTCTGCAATTGAACCCCAAACTCCTTCAGATGATAGATCTAGCCTCTGTCCTCAGGGCCTCCAAATTTCATGGCAAAATACGGCTCCTAGAGCCCCCAATACGCCAGAATACGTAACAAAACCCCTAGAATACCTAAAATACTAGGCATTGCGGGTTTAATGTGCTTAACGGGTCGAAACCCGCTCTCGATATCAACTGAACCCAAACCCACGGTCGTTGATCGATTCTGACCGCTCGATCGATGTGGGATGCACCCAGGGAGCACCACGTGTACATGCTTATCGGGTCCATTTGCGTCGCGCCCCATCCACTCGATAATTCCGAGTTCGCATCGGAATCTGTCTGGGCCGTTGGATGCTGGATCGTGCGCTTCACAATTCGCCACATCGCCCCGCCAAAGATTACACTGCTACCCGCTTCTTCGTATGGCTGCTGACCGTCTGATCACGATCGTGCGGCGGCGAGAAGGCCACATCGTTCCTCCGTTCGAATTCGATTTCGCATGTGGGTTGATTTATGGCCGTTTGATGTGGCGGGGATACATTCGATGGATGCCACGTGGAGCTCAAGGACACCTCTGCTGCTTCATTCGAACGCGGATGTGAGCAGTTCGATCGGAGATCGACGGCTACGAATGTGCCGCTACTTCGCGTGCTTTGGTCCGTCCGATTGGGCGGGGAGTCGGTCGATCGGTGCCACGTGTACATTGTTGAGCGAGGTTGTACGTATACGGAAATGTATTTCCGCGCGTATAATCGTATTTACGACCGTATTTCGTGCGTATTTATCCATTTAAATGGTATTCTACATTCAAAATTTCACAGTAATTAGCACAGGTCTCAGAAAAATACAAATAAATAGTCGTTGGAATTGTAAGATCGAGATCTATCCATGAAAAATATAAAAAGTGCAGAAATACTCAGTTTATTACTGTTTTGTGCTTAAATCAAGTGATATCTCTAATAAATGACGATTATACGAACGTATTAGAGACCAATTAAGCAGCATATAAGCACAAGATAGTGTTAGATAAGGGATTAATTGTGCAATATTCAAGCCGAATCACACCCCCAACTAGCGATTTGCTAGTCCCTAGCAAAAAGAGCGATGAAGACGGATGATTAGTAAAACAATAAATTCTATCAATTGCTTATGGCATGGCTCAATAATATGCTTTCCAACATGATTTTGACCATCAATATACACAATCCATGAACAAGATCAATCACATGATATTTTCTCTAATTTAATTTGAATAAATAACATGCACGCATCGTTTTGCGCACGCAAAAGTATAACACATCGTTATGTTCTAGTTTTCTCATTTCCAAGGAATTAGCATCTCAAAACGATCGTTCAAATCATGGGTATTGAAGTTGCTTGGTTTATTCACCATTTTTTTTTTCTTTTTCTTTTTTGACGACTTAGAATGATCCATGTAGCGAGCTTTCAGTTAATGATTCATAGGCCAAACGACCTTCGGACATTAGGCTTAGAAGAGCTACTCGAACTTAATACTCGAATCATCTAAGTTTTATTTTCTTCTTCTTTTTTGAATGCACTCCCCATTCATCCATCTTTCGACACGAATCTCCAATGCTTCCTGAGGCACGAAGACCCGGTTAATCAATGAACTTAAGGGAACGATGCGCTTTTTTCTTTTTCGCTTTTTTTTTGTTTTTTTTCATAAGCAACTCAACACCCATTTTTCGAACATAAACATTAATAACAACTGCCAAATTCCTCTTCAACTTGAAGACTATTCTAATAAATCGTGTATACTTAAGCTTTTTCATCACATTAGCATGCATGAAATAAATTCAAACTATTTCGAGATATTAATCATGACAATTGAAAATTTTCATAAATAGCATATTAACGAGAAATTCCATGAAGGAAAATAATTAACTCAAGCCATAAACAATTTTTATAACTCAGTCAATGTATAATCATCCGCATTTGTGGTATATGAAGGAGTTTTAAAAGATGAAAATTGGTGATTTATTCTTTTCTTTTGACTTGTTTTTGAAAAAAAATCCTAAGGTCTCATACACTCTCCCGAACTAAAGATGGACATTGTCATCAATGTTGAAAGGGGTACGAGTTTATTCAAAAGCAAGCATCCTAGAATGCATATAAAAATCTGCGCTAATGGAAAGAACACACCATGGTCAAATGGCGGATCACGGATCTTTAATGGTGGAGGAAGTTGTTCTATCTGTTCCTTGCGCTCCTCGGCGAGTATCCTTTCTCCAAAAGCTAAATTGGACCCCAGCAACACAACTCCAAGCATCTCTATAACTTGTTTACCAATGTCCTGCAAGAGATAAGTTATGTCAGTCCAAATTAGTTTAAAATTCTTCGCCACAAACATATTCCAAATATTGTCATCAAAGTACGTAAAATAAAGTAAGGCATGTTGATGACTACTCCCTGAAAGATGTGCATTGCTCTCGGTATGATGCTCAGTCATTGGGGAGAGTGATGAATGATTTTAGGAAAAAAATTGGGGGAAAAGGTGGTTCAGGCTCCATAATGAGAATCTCTAAACTCATGTCCCTCACTATTTCCTCCTCCTGTTCATCCAAAATTGCAAGCTCGTCCTCTCTTTTGCACACGCTTCCAGCCATGTTAATGTTCGGATTTGTACCTTCATCGTGACATGGCTCGCTCGATATACCTGCAATAGAAGATGAACTCATATTAGATTCTTGAAATTGAATTTCAAAAGAATTATTTTCTTCTAAGCAAGTCGCAATCAGAGTAAGATTTTCAATGGATTGCTGAATTTACCGACTCCGAGCAAGGAAGTTTTCTTGGAATTGATGGGATGTAGCCTCCTGTGTCTGAATGAGCAAATAAACTTCCTGTTTCAAGGATTGCAATAGTATGTCTACGCTTTGCTCCCCTTGATCAAGGCTTGAAGGCTCCGTTGAATCACACTCTGAAGTCTCTTTCATGATTTGATCATTCTCTTGTAAAGACTCCATGTACTTCCACGCCTCTGTCGGCGTCATGACTCCCAAGAATTCCTGGATCTGTGGTTGTAGTCTGAATAAGAAGAACTCCATAAGCTCTTTCTTTATGTACCCATGCTGCGGATAGCTCAATATTATGTCTGTGAACCTCCTCCAGGCCTGAAAGAAAGTCTCACAATCAGTCTGATTAAAACTAACGATCTTAAGCTTCTCCATCCTATGTTTGTGTGCAACATCGTACTCTGCATCATGCCAATTGTTTGTGCGATAGAAATTCATGCACTCCATTTTTTTGAATTTTATTTTATAAAGAGAAAACAAAACAAAAAAACCAATAAAAATCCTAAACTATAAGATGGAAGGATCTCACCGAATTTTCCTCCATACGAACTGAAATTATAGCTTCGCAAGTACTGATGTTTTCGGCAACGGCGCCAAACTTGACTCGTTTTAAAATGTGTGAGCGCTACTCTCAAGTGCAGGAGATCGAACAAGTAATAATCCTAGTGAGTCCAGGTATCGAATCCACAGGACAACTGACCTGTAAAACCACGAACTTTAGTTTGTAAAGAGTAATAATATGATAATAACTAACCACCTAAAGATATGGTATCGAAAGTTTTAAAGAATAAAAGAAAATCCTATGATAACTACGGGGAAGGCAATAATGGGGTATCAATATGAAGAGTATATAATTTCTACGGTTGTGACTTCATTAGGAGTTTATAATCGCTGAAATATCATGTCTTTTAATATCACACAACGCTTCACCCGGTCAAGGCGTGAAGACGTCGGAAGATGAATCGATAAAAACTAGTTAAAATAGACGTATACGCATTACTAGCAACGTTGGTTTCATTAAACGATGAGCGCAATGATATGTCCTGATTAGAGAACATAAACTAACTAGCCTTATCAGAGCCTAGCCATAAGGGACATCAATAATATCGACAATGAATAATACCCATGAAATACGACGTAGAAATCAACGTTACGAGCAATTTTGACATGATAATAAGGCTAAAGACATGAAATTCTACGATTACATACTCCCAATTACATCACAACCATAGCACAAGAAGATTAGCCATCCATGGTGCAAGAGAAATCACATTTCATAGATGAATACATCGTTCAAGTATTGAAATACAATGAAAAAGCACCAAATACGAGGTAAAAGTTTAGAATTTTATCACCAAATCTCTGCAATTGAACCCCAAACTATTTCAGATGATAGATCTAGCCTCTGTCCACAGGGCCTCCAAATTTCATGGCGAAATAAAGCTCCTAGAGTCCCCAATACGCCAGAATATGCAACAAAAACCCTAGAATACCTTAAATACTAGGCATTGCGGGTTTAATGTGCTTAACGGGTCGAAACCCGCTCTCAATATCAACTGAACCCGAACCCACGGTCGCTGATCGATTCTGACCGCTCGATCGATGCGGGATGCACCCAGGGAGCGCCACGTGTACAGGCTTATTGGGTTCATTTGCGACGCGCCCCATCCACTCGATAATTCCGAGTTCGCATCGGAATCTGTCTGGGCCATTGGATGCTGGATCGTGCGCTTCACAATTCGCCACGTCGCCCTGCCAAAGATTACGCTGTCGCCCGCTTCTTCATATTGATGATGACCGTCCGATCACGATCGTGAGGCGGCGAGAAGGCCACGTCGCTCGCAGTTCGAATTCGATTTCGCGTACGGGTTGATTTATGGCCGTTCGATGTGGTGGGGATACGTTCGATGGCCGCCACGTGGAGCTCAAGGTCGCCTCTGCTGCTTCGTTCGAACGTGGATGTGAGCTGTTCGATCGGAGATCGACGGCTACGAATGTGCCGCTACTTCGCGTGCTTTGGTCCGTCCGATTGGGCGGGGAGTCGGTCGATCGGTGCCACGTGTCCATTGCTGAACGAGGCTGTGCGTATACGGAAACGTATTTCCGCGCGTATAATCGTATTTATGACCGTATTTCGTGCATATTTCTCTATTTAAATGGTATTCCACATTCAAAAATTCACAATAATTAGCACAGATATCAGAAAAATACAAATAAATAGTCGTTGGAATTGTAAGATCGAGATCTAGCCATGAAAAATATAAAAAGTGTAGAAATACTCAGTTTATTGCTGTTTTGTGCTTAAATCAATTGATATCTCTAACAAATGACGATATACAAAATACAAACATATTAGAGACCAATTAAGCATCATATAAGCACAAAATAGTGCTAGATAAGGTGTTAATTATGCAATATTCAAGCCGACTACATCACATCAGATGCAGATCTGGCCCGTGCTGATTGACATAGATGACGACGGCTACACAAAACCGAGCTTTTTAAACTCTTATTATTATTTTTGTGTACTATTGTTTGATCTCCATATGGAAAACTTTACCTCTTCACTTGTGACTATTTGGGGTCTTGTCTAGTGGTGATCTAGACAAGAGGAACTTGACGGATGTCGTCAAGTGAGAGTATATATTAGGATTGATAGTGTTGAACACGGTAAGTGGGGTACTGAGCCTAGTGAGTGTAAAGAAGTTGGTTCTCTAGCTATTACAGTTGTGCATGTACACTATTAATATAATATTTAATTTCGGGGGTTGGACGTAGGTCGTGGTGATCAACCAAACCAGGGTAAATCTGCTGTGCATCTTTGACTGATTATTATTTACCATGCTTGTGATTATAACTGCATGTGACATCTCGTGGGTTGCACGAGAATTTTTTATTATCCTATTCCCCCCCCCCCTCTAGGCTTAGATCCAGATCCAGTACGTGGTATCAGAGCAGGTTATAGGATCTAGCCTAGATTGACCATGAATAACTCTATTGATTGTGCTTTTTCTGAAGGTCGGTCCATTTCACAACCCCCAAAATTTAATGGATTATATTATGCTTATTGGAAATCTAGGATGAAAAGATACTTGATATCTGTTGATTATAAAGTTTGACACATTGTCGGAAAAGTTTAAAAGCCACATGTTATTAAAATTGAAAATATTGATATGCTTAAACCTGAAGACAAGTGGGATGATAATGATTGGAAATTATATTCTTTAAATGGAAAAGCTATGAATGCTCTTATATGGTCTCTTGATAAATCTGAATTTAATCGTATCTCACATTGTCAAACTGCGCAGGAAATATGACATACACTAGAGGTGACGCACAAGGGAACGTCACAGGTGAAGGAGACTAGAGCACTTCTGAGCACAGAATACGAGAGCTTTTGCATGCTATCATCAGAGTCCATATCAGATATGTTTGCGAGGTTCACCCACATCGTCTACAAGTCTAGCTCCCTCGGTAAGCCATATTCTAGCCTTGAACATGTAAGGAAAATCTTAAGGGCGCTGCCAGTTTCTTTCAGGCCTAAAGTCACTGTCATCCAAGAAGCGAAAGATCTATCACAGATGAGAGTGGAGGACTTGATAGGCAACTTAATGTCTCACGAGCTTGAGCTGCAGAATATCAAGGTTAGAGAGAAACCAAAAGAAAAAGGAAAAAGCTCCAAAGCCACAAGCTCTTCAAGCTAGTGAAGATGACGATGAAGAGAAGGAGATAGCGTTGATGGTCAGAGGCTTCAGAAAATACATCAAGACTCCTCAAGGAAGATCTGACATGCAATAAAGGTTTAATCGTTCTAACCATTATAATCCTTCTGGAAATTCATCTGAACAGACTGCTATTAATAAAGTTAAATGTTTTAAATGTAAAAAGCAGGGACACGTTATAAAGGATTGCCCACAAGACACAGCTAATATTGCAGAGAAGAAAGGAAAAGCTGTGGTGCAAACATGGGACATGGATAACGACAATGAGAATGAGGATTGCGCACACTCTTCCCTCTGCCTCATGGCAAAAGAAGATCAGGTAAAATCTGGTAGTAAAGCTGAACTTCTAATTATTTGTAAATGCATGCAACAGGAAATTGAAGAGCTTGAATCCACATTAGAAGATTATAGAAATTCCAACGATGAAATGCAACAAGACACTTACAACATGATATTAGAAATTAAAGAACTAAAAGGAAAAATTGTTGCAAGTGATTCTACTATTGCTTTGTTGGAAAAAGAGAACTCTAAGTTGCATGAAAAAGCTAATTGTCTTTATTGGC
The DNA here is from genome assembly GCA_030789695.1 of Scilla litardierei. Classification (NCBI taxonomy): domain Eukaryota; kingdom Viridiplantae; phylum Streptophyta; class Magnoliopsida; order Asparagales; family Asparagaceae; genus Scilla; species Scilla litardierei. Next base: position 154,376,046 of record CM061133.1, read on the forward strand.
CTTCTTTATTGAATGATATTAGCATGCTTAAGCAAGATTTAATTAAGCTTGAAACTGAAAAGATTATGTGATTAGAGAGCTTAATGATAAATTGTGCGTGCTAAATAACGAGCTTAAAAGAAAAATGGTTGAATTTGGAAAGGAGGAAGAAGAAAACAAAAAAGCTTTTATAAGTAAATGCACTTTGGTTGTGAATGAAAATGTGTTATTGAAATCTAAAGTAACTAGTTTAGAATTTTCATTAAGGAAGTTTTCAATTTCTAAACATTCATTGGATACTATACTTGAAAATCATTATATGTCAATAATAGACAAGGACTTGGATTTGGTTTGAAAAATGTCGAAAAGCCAAAATTTAAGAAAATTCACAATGTACCTACTATTGTCAAAAATATGCGTGCAAAGTGCTTTACTTGTGATAGTGTTGGTCGTACATCTTTTAATTGCAAGTTTAGTAACACAAAAATAAAGTTTAAATAAGGGTGTGTTCCTAAATCTTTGGTGACTAACATGATTGGACCTTGTTGGATTCTAAGGTCACACATAGCATCTACCGTGTAGGTACGATGGAGATTTGGCGAGGAGCTTCGAATTGAACGGTTTCATTATTTAAGCTTCTTATCCAAACGGCAACGCGAAGGTATATCTTTTTCTTTGAAATTAATGCATACCTTCATAGATTTTGCATGCTTGAACTATTTTTTATTTGTGTGCTAATCCCTTGATGTTAGTTTGCTTAGTTCATTATATATAAAAATAAAAAAATGAAAAAGACAAAAAGCAAAAAATGTGTGCTTAATGAATATCTTTTCTCTTTGTATCATTCAAGTAGTATTATTGAATGTCATTCATATCCTTATAGAAATCATTGTATTATTGTTATAGGTACATGCGCATGTTAGAATTCCTAAGTAGCCATGACATGTTTAATGAATTGAATAATTGTATTTCTACACATACGCCTTCACTTCCACTAATATTGAATATTGTTGCACAATTGGAGATTCTCTTATGAAATATTGGAAAGTGCATGTAGGCTGAAAATAACTGAAAAATCTAAGGGATATGTTTTGTATTTGCCATGGATAAAAATTGAGCACAAAAGGATTGAATATGAAACAAGAAAAATGAAAAAAAAATGAATATTGGTCTGTATGTAAAATGGATACAGTTCATAGTAAGTATACTACCCACGAGTATCAAACATATGCTTTATCGGTAATCATTAGCGTTGGTGTATGTTACTCGTCAAGCAATGCCACACACACATCTAAGAGTCCTTATAGGCTATGTTTTTGGGGTGTGGTATTTTGAACTCATTTTTTAATGAGGTGGTGAAAATCAATCCTAGTGATATCATGTTTATTGGAAAATGTGGATTGGTTTTGGTTGGTTTCTTAAGAGTTTCTCCCTTTATGCTTCAATTATTTAATCATCACACTTACACGATGGTGTAGAAGTCTTTGTTACACTTTTCATTGAAATTGAAGTGCTTACCCTAAGAAAAATGACATGCAAGTGTTAGTTGTGATTTATAATACGTTATTTTTGCATGTGACATGAACTAGACTTCGTGTATACGTTTTTGATAATAACAAAAGGGGGAGAAAATAATGAAGATTTGGTGCATTAATGCTTATATGTGCTTATATGAATATTGGTTTAAGGGAGAGCATTAATGAATTATTGAATATGAGAATATATGTTCAAGGGGGAGCATGCCATGCTTATTTGTATCACATTATCATTGCATCATTCTTGTATGCTTGTACATCAAGTGTTTTATCATTGCATACATCCTTCCATTATCACACTTCACACACACATATCACGATGTATTATTTGGACCGTTGGTGCAAATCTTATAATCGCTTGTCATCATCAAAAGGGGGAGATTGTTGGATACAACGTATGTTGGATACAACGATCGTTAACTTTGTGTTTGATGATAACACACGTGTGTGAACGTTCTAATGTGTGTGCTAAGTGTCAGGAATGGCACATTTGTAAATCTTCAAAGTGAGGACTAAGTCAATTGATGGAGCAATTGCTATTCATATAGCAACTTGGACTTGGTCAAAGATGGAGGAATATAGAGTATCAAAATCAAATCTCGCTTGGATTGATTCAAATCAATTAGAGATTGATTCAAATTCTAATCCTTTTAGTATTGCCACTACAATTCAAATCCCAATCCATATCAATTACAAACTTCAAATCTCCTTTAATTGAGGGATTCTATTTGATTCTCCTAAAGCCAAATAAACCTCCCTCCATATCTATATAAACCCCCCATCAAAGAGAAGGGTTCAATGCGGCATATACAATCAAACAAGTCGGTATACACAAAGAGATGAGCAACATCATTGTGGCATACACCAAAACAAGTCGACCAAAACTCCAAAGAAAACCCTACATGCCGTAAGCATCTTGTGTAAGGACCCTGGCTATGGGGAAAACACTAGAAGGGGGGTTGAATAGTGTTTATGCAATTTAAAAAGATAGTTACACCAATTTAAATGCTAACCAACAAAATAGTGCGGAATTAAAATTAAACCCAAAGTGAAACAAATGCAGACGCTAGGAGGTTTCAAGGGTTCGGATTACCCTAGTCACTTTTCGACTTGTTCCCGGTAATCCTACGTCCCTTCCACCCGGATACCTCCGGATACTCAAGTTAAAACCCTAACTTAAGGTTCCTTAAAACCCCACTTGTAGCAACCCTACAAGTGAAATCGAAATACAATTGATTGACCTTGACTCCCACAACTTGGGAGCAAGCAAACCACTCTCACAACCCGAGAGCAAATTCAAATAACGAAAGTTATGAAATATGAAAGCAACACTTACAATCACCTATGCCTTGAAGTAGAACTTGAAGGAGAAGTGTGTTGTGTGTTAAAGACTCTCTTGAAAGAGAGGAAAATCCCTTTCTCTTGACTGCACCAAATGTCTAGAAGATATCTATTTGGTTCTAGGTTATAGAGCAATAGATTGAAGATAGGAATTCTTAGGGCTTTAGGATTTGAGAGCTTTGATCTTTAGAATGAAAGCTTGAAATATTTTGCAATGGAATGAGTAACATCTCAATGGAACAGTATAGGCTCCTTATATAGGTTTCTCAAATCCTCAAAACAGAATTAGCAAAACCCCTTTTGGAATCCGTGAGAAAACTCTCAACGGATAGAATCTGCGCTCGCGACAGTCGATTGTTGAGGAAACCACAGTCGACTGTTGCACAGTCAGATTGGGTAGGTGAGAATTCATAACGGTAACTTACCACGTGGACAGTCGACTGATGAAGCACAGACAGTCGATTGTTGAACCAACAGGCGACTGTAAGTCCTACTACAGGCGACTGGCCGTAAGTTGGGTAAGTTAAAGAATTCTGGAAAACATCTGGGATAACAGGACAGACGACTGACGAGGAGATAACAGTCGACTGTTAATCAGAACAGGCGACTGTAAATCCCTCTACAGACGACTATCAATACCCTGAGAATTTCCAGAGAGCTGAGTCAACAAATTGGCTCACAGACAGACGACTGATGCAGTATTGACAGTCGACTGGTCCATTGGACAGTGACTGTAAATTCAACATTAGTCGACTGGCCATAAAAGACAGATCAAAATACTTTGGGCAAAAGATAGACAGCCTACTGATTTACAAAACACAGTCGACTGTCACTTAGACATGCGCCTGTGAATCGTTCATGAGTCGCCTGTGGGAATTAAAACAGAGAAGCCCAAAACTAGATTGTAAAAGTTTGCACATAACAGACGACTGTAGAACAAAACACAGTCGACTGTTTTTGAGACAGGCGACTGTAAAACGTTCAGCAGTCGACTGTTATAAACAATACAAGCACAATCAATACAGAAATGAATTGGAGTCTAAGGACGATTGATCTAATGATGTCCTAAGACTGAAAAGAAGATGTGTGTGTGCTCCAACAATATTCTACTTCTAAGCTACATACTAGAAGCGATAAAAGAAATTTACATTGACGAACTCCCTTCTATCCAACGCATAAGCTTGAAGTCTTCATGGAGCTTCAATCATCATCTACGATCATCCAATCCATTTCATTTGCTTCCAATGATCTTTGAGTTTCATCCATTGCAAGTAGATCTTCATAATTAGCTTAAGCAATGGACTAACTACAAAATAGGGGATTAGTCACAAGTATTTATGTTTTCTCATCATTAACACTAAGTAGGGAGAAGTCCAATACTCAACATTCTCCCCCTTTTTGATGATGACAAACAAACATAAACAAAAAGATAAATAATTGTGCTTAATGAAAACTTACTCCCCATACAAAGATGCCAACCAAGTTAGTCAATAAATATTAGGGTATCTATATATCAATTGAAGCAAATGAGTAAGATATGAGTGAATTTAATTCATGAAATCTAGGATTTAAAATCCCTATTTATTGTATCTTACTCCCCCTGAATCTAATGCAACTTCAATCTTAGATTCAAGTGTTATTAGTACGTACTTAGCACATTCATTATGAATCTGTATGTTTATTTCTCTCCCCCTATGGCATTATCCAAAAGGTGGGAGTAGATAACAACAACAATCGTGCTAAATAGGAACTATCAACAATCAAGGAGTATAAAGATATATAGAACCAAAACTCATAAAATCACATTGTATATTTATGTGAAATAGAGGAATGAAAGTCCAATATCAACATTTTAGATATAGGAAGAGAATATAACGATATCACATATATCATGTATAATCCAATATCAAATGCAATATTGTCTCAAAAACACATTAGAAGAGAATATATCATTCACTGAGACAATATCACAAACATCACACAGATAAGATTTGCAATTATACAATGTGTGAAACATAAGGCGAAACTGCAATATCATATATTTTTTTTGACAGGCAAAGGTTAGTCTTTATTAAAAACAATATTGTACAACATCCCTAACAAGTCAATTGCAGATATCATAAAAGGAGAGGGGATTGGGCACAAGCGCCGTCACCCTCCACCATTTAAATAACTACAACCACTTATTGGAGAAGAGTACACAAAATTACATTTACACATGTACAATCCTTAGGCAATCCTAAGGCAATACAAAACCCCAATTAGCAAATGGGGATTTGTCAGATACATCCTCTATATCTAATCTGCTAAGTGATATCTTGACATCCGACGCGATTTCCTCAAATAATACTGTTTTTGAAGTGAACTTCTCTTTAAATATCCGACTATTGCGTTCCTTCCAAATATGCCATACCATGGATGACAATATCATTTTAGCCAGAACGCTCAACGGATCTTTCGTCATGTAAGTGGTTAGGATCAGATCACATACTCCAGATATAGTTGTTGGGCTCAGAGAAGTCATATTTAGCTTGAGGAGACTCCTTACTAGGATGTACCTGGAATATTCACATTCAAAATAAATGTGGCCAATACTCTCCTCCACATTCCCAGTACACAGAACACAGGATTGATCTGAGACACTACCCCTTGTGTGAAGCCGATCCTTGGTTAACAACTTACCACGAAGAGCACGTAGCAAAGCAATTGAATATTTTGGCACATGAAATTTGAACCACACAGCATCCGCATATGGGTAGGCCGGCAAATGAGTACGGGCACCCTCCCAGATTTCCCGTAGAGTTGTTTTGTTGTCGGAAGCCCAACACCAATCATCCATTCCTTCACCAATGGTGATACTACGCATGGGGGGTTCACAAGGCCATTGATGGCCGGAACATTGTGCCATGCAGTACCCGTCCAGAAATCCACAACGCATGCAACTTCGGTACCTGGCATGGGTTCTTGCAAGAGATATAGGGGTCCCATAGGATGCCAATTATCATACCAGAATGAAGTTGTTTTCCCATCCTTAATCATTCGTTTAATTAATCGTTGCGATAGATGACGACTCTTAAGAATGAATTTCCAGGAGCCAGAATGCATAGGGGCAGATTTGGCAATATAAAAGCCACTTTCAATCGCCACGTATTGTCTTCTCATATAACTTGCCCAAATGCCTTTGTTAGACAGCACTCTCCAAGTCAAGCGAACGCCCGACGCCGCATTCAAGTCAGAGAGATGTCGAAGCCCCAAACCCCCTTCCTTTTTAGTAGTACATATATCCCTCCAAGACCAAACTTTACTCTTACCCCAGATGAAAGTCCTGCAAACTGAATTAATGGCTCTAATAACAGAGGAAGGGAAACGGTACGCCTGCATCCAGAAGGCAACCATGCCATAGATGACCGATCAAACCAATTCAATTTTCCCTGCAATAGAGAGAATGGAGGAGGACCATCCTAGTAACCTTTTCCTGCATTTATCCACAAGACGAGAAAACATAGAAGCTCTGGGGTAATTAGTTGAGAGAGGAAGACCCAAGTAGGTTGTGAAGGAGGATACCAATTTAATTCCCAAGAGCTCAGATAAGTCTCTCGCATTCTTCACCCCCTTACTGGAAATTGCAGAACTCTTGTCCAAATTAACTTGAAGCCCCGATAGTAGTTGAAATTGATCCAGTAACTCCTTAAGACCATATAGGGAATGAGTATTAGCACGACAGAATACCAAGAGGTCATCAGCAAATAGCAAGTGAGATATCGATCCTGTTCTTCGCATAGGGTGGATAGCACCAGATGATTTAGCCACTGACATGAGGAGAGAAAAAGCCTCCATAACAAGGACAAACAAGTACGGTGATAGCGGATCACCCTGACGTAATCCTCTGTTAGAGTCAAAGTACCCTTCAGGAGACCCATCAACTAACACAGAGAACATAGGAGATGATATACATTGAGAAATCCAGTTAATGAAGGTAGATTTGAATCCCATCTGGTGGAGAAGAAAGAGAATGAACTCCCTATTCACACTGTCGAAAGCCTTGCGAAGATCAAGCTTAATACAGGTTCTGGATCCCATAGGATTGCTAAAATCACGAATTTGTTCGTGAGCAAGCAGAGTACAATCCGCCAGAAGCCTATCTTTAAGAAAAGCTGCCTGATTGGGAGAGATCAGATCCGAAATGACATGCCTCAATCTGTTACATAATAACTTGCTGATAATTTTATACAGCACATTGCAGCAGGCAATCGGCCTATAGTCATTCAGGTTTGAGGCATTTGCATTCTTTGGTACCAGAGTCAAGAATGCATGATTGATGCTAGGATTCATTATACCAGATATGAAGAAAGCAGAGACACCTGCTATAACATCATTCCATATGATACCCCAGTTGTGTTGAAAGAAATGGGCATTAAAACCATCAGGTCATGGGGCCTTATCCTTACCAATCTGGAATACAGCCGATTTGATTTCAGTAGTGGTCACAGGCAATTCCAGCCAACTAGCCGCCTCCTCAGTAATTTTCCGTTTGGGGATAATATTTGGAAAAACATTCCAATAATCTTCCTGATGGTATAATTTTTGATAATAAATTACAGCCTCCTTCCGTAATTTTTACAATATCATATATATATATATATATATATATATATATATATATATATATATATATATATATATATAGCAAAAAATGTACCTAAGAACGTGCGCAGGTAGAATTACCTGCGCACGCCCCCTCTGTTCGGTGTTTGTGAGTATTTGTTTTTGAATTTTTTTTTTTGCAGTAGCTAGATATACTTGTTATAAAGCTCCCCACAAAATTTCAGGTCAATCCGACACCGTTTGAGCCTCCGTTCATCGATTTCAAAAACGTTGCGCAAAACTGTCCAAATTCTGGACAGTTTTGCGCAACGTTTTTGAAATCGATGAACGGAGGCTCAAACGGTGTCGGATTGACCTGAAATTTTGTGGGGAGCTTCATAACAAGTATATCTAGCTACTGCAAAAAAAAATTTCAAAAAAAAATATTTAGAAACCCCGAACAGAGGGGGCGTGCGCAGGTAATTCTACCTGCGCACGTTCTCAGGCACATTTGCCCCATATATATATATATATATATATATATATATATATATATATATATATATATATATATATATATATATATATATATATATATATATATATATATATGTATCACAAGAGTACAAGTCATATAGACATCAACATGTCCAACAAAATACATCATGATACAAAAAAATACAACATCATGATCACAAAAAGACATACATCATGATCCTCAGACATACATACATCATGATACTGAGAAATACATCATACATCATCACAACAGAGAAACTCCATCAAACACCACTCAAAACAAAGAGAAAAATCTACGAGTGAGTGTCTCCAGGTGCAGCAGATGAAGAATCAGGCTCTGGGTCAATAGTGGTATCCTCTGGAGGAGGAGGAGCAGGAGCACCCTGAGTAGCTTCTACGCCAGGATGCATAACGAGCTCAGTGATGATGGATGGAGGAGGCACACGAGGCTGGGGAGGAACAAAACGTCTCATATGCTCAGGGAAGGGTTTTCCCTGATGCTGGAATGATAAGAAAGACAACTCATATAGACCAGAGACCATCTCAAAAAGAAAGTCACGAGCGGGAGGAGCAGATGAAGATGGCTGGTCAGCAGGTGGAACTGTGGAGGAAGACGGAGCTGAGGAAATGAGCGGGAAGACGAACGGTTTCAATCGGAGGAGAGAGAAAACGTGGGTCGAACCGAAGTTTCTCGATGTATATAAGGAAGAGGCGAATTAATCTGGGCCGTTGGATCAAAGAATCGACGACTCAGATCGAAGTAGTGAACTGCCACAATAGGAGACAGTCGACTGATAAACAAAAGCCAGTCGACTGGCTGAAGTGATAAGAAATAAGCTTAGGATGATAGATAGTCGACTGTTGAGTAACACATAGTTGCCTGTCGGGGAGACAGTCGACTGTATAGTATGCATCAGTCGACTGACTAAGAATCAGTAAAACTCATCAAAAAGACAGAGAGTGCTGGCGAATTTTGACGAAGATGACAGGCGCCTGATGACTAAAATGCATTCGCCTATTGAAACAACAGTCGACTGTAAAATTGCCATCCGTCGTCTGTGCGAAAGAAACAAGTTTCTGACAGAGAAGATAGAGTAGGGCAGTCGACTGTCGAAGGAATGACAGTCGTCTATCCTGGTCCAAAAATGCACAATGAGATAAAAATCCAGAGGATATGAACACTCACCCTAGAACCTATACTCTAAACATAAACTCATCATAAAATCAACATCAAATTATAAATCGTTGAAAAAACAAATCTCTTAAAACAATCTGAAAAACTCATGTAATCACAGAAGTCTCAATTGCCTTTCTCAAGACATATATATGAAATAACAAATGAAGAGAGGCAACATGATGATATGAGCTCAAAAAGTGTTATAATAAGTATGTTGAGCTTCTAAATTTCAGATTCACCCATAATTCCTAATTCTCCACGCAACCTCACAAATGAATCTTCCTCAAGAGGTTTTGTGAAGATGTCGGTAATTTGTTTTTGGGTTTCAATGTACTCTAAGATGATGTCCTTCTTAGCTACATGATCATTGATAAAATGGTGTCTCACATCTATGTGTTTGGTACAGGAGTGATGTACCGGGTTCTTGGAAAGACATATAGCACTTTGGTTATCAACCATGATAGGGCAAGTATCACAATTGACAACATAGTCACTAAGAGTGTATCTCATCCAAAGAACATGTGCACA
>CM061133.1:154386208-154429185 GCA_030789695.1 Scilla litardierei
GGATTGCCGACTTTGCCTACTCCAATGATGGTTCCCTTTTAATTACCTCCAAAAGTTACCGTTGCACCATCCTTTGCACCATCCTTGATGCTAATCACTTCGGAGAGCAATGTTGAATCTCCCGTCATGTGTTTGGAGCAACCACTATAGGGTTTCCATCCTTTCCTTTTAGAGCCAATATGATTTTTATTGCTCTCTTTTCTTTTTCTTGGGTACCTACATAATATACCATAAGCTCATAGTACCCAAGCTTTATTGGGTCCAAGGGGATTAGCCCTTTGAAAGCCAAGTCCAAGCGGACTTTCGCTTTCCAACATAATTATCACTATTTATTACATCGTTAAAATAAGAGTCAACATAAGCTTTCATATCAATTATGCTAGTGTTATTAGGACCCCAAATTGTGTATATTTTGGGAGTCCTTTTCGTAGTTGCATGCACATTCGATTGATTGCTATGTGGTGCATGCTTCCTAGGAGCATGAGTTCTAGCATATGAAGATGGAGGTGGATAAGCATTAGACATGTATGGGTTGTATGCAAACTTAGGAGCACGCATGTTATATGCAACATATGGAACATGCATAACATGAGGTGGATGAGCATACATGGAAGAATAATGTGTATGAGCATATGGACGTGTAGGGGCATGTGCATGAGTATTTCTCATGTGTGGGTTTACACGTGTCCATGGATGTGGAGCATAAAAAGTGTCATTAGTGTCCACATGTGAAGTAGGAGATTTCCTACGTGGATGAGAGTTGGTGTACATAAATGCATGACCTTTCTTTTGGTTTCCACCCTTAGTGGGTTTCTTACCAAAAGGAAGAGATTGTAAAGTGGTGGCCTTCTTGGTAGGTTTGCTACCAATAGTGTTTTTGACACCACTTGTGGGTGCACCGAAGGATGGTCTCACAAAATCTATAGTTGCACCACTATAGGAGGTGCGAGATTTGGATGCATTTGCTTCTACATAACCAAGTCCAACACGACGTGTGATCGGAAATTGGTTTGCAAGCAATTCATCCAATTGTCCTTTCCCTTTGTTAAATCTCTTAACTTGAGAGGACATGAACTCATATTTCTCCTTAAGAGAAGAAATATTGGTATCCAAGGTAGACACATGTGTTTTGAACTCGTGCACTTGGGTTTTAAGAGAATCATTCTCAATACCCAATTGTGTGTTTTGTGAAGCTAGATCAATACTACCCGACTTGTTCCCGGTAATTCTACGTCCCTTCCACCCGGATACCACCGGATACTCAAGTTAGAACCCTAACTTGAGGTTTCCTTTAAACCCACTTTTAGCAACTCTACAAGTGAAATTGAAATACACTCGATGTTCTTGACTCCCACAGCTTGGGAGCAAGCAAACCACTCTCACAAACCGAGAGTTAATCTAATAACGAAAGATATAAACATTGAAATTACAACGCTTACAATCACATATGCCTTAAAGTAGAACTTGAAGGAGCAAATGTGTTGTGTGTTGTCTCTTTTGAAAGAGAGAAAATCCCTTTCTATTGTCACCACCAATTGCCAAGAAGACATCACTTTGATTCTAGGTTGGAGAGCAAGGGAGGAAACGATTGGAATTCTAGGGCTTTTGGATTTGAGAGCTTGAGAAGCTTGAAGATGAAAGCTTAGGGTTTACAATAGAAGATGAGTAACCCTTGAAAGCCCTCTATATAGGTTCCCAAAAACCCTCAAACAGAATCCCCAAAACCCCCTTTGAAATCTGTGAAGAAAAATCCAACTGATAGAATTTACACAGTCGACTGTCGACTGTTAAACAAAACACAGTCGACTGCTGCACTGTGTCAGATGGTAGGTGAGAATTCAAACGGTAACTCACTACGTGGACAGTCGACTGATGAAGAGAAGACATGTGCCTGTAAAACCAACAGTCGACTGTAAATCCTTCTACAGGCGACTGGCCGCAATATGGGTAAGCTGAGAAAATCTCAGAAAGTTTTGGGAAGACACGACAGGAGACCGATGTGGAACACACATGCGCCTGTACCATGGGCAGGCGACTGTAAAACCAACATCAGTTGACTGTCACTAAAACCTGAAACTTTTCAGAGAGCAGAGTCTGTATAAAGATCAAAGACAGACGACTGTTGAAGCATTGACAGTCGAGTATGCCTTTGAACAGGCGACTGTAAATACAACATCAGTCGACTGGCACTAAAACAATAAACATTCTAGAGAGCAGATTCTGCAGAGGAATCATGGACATGCGACTGTTGAAGCATTATCAGTCGACTGTGCCTGGGACAGGCAACTGTCAATACAACATCAGTCGACTGGCCAGATGAAAAAGAGAGTGAGTTTTGGGCTGAAGATAGATAGGCGACTGATTAACAAATAACATGCGACTGTAACTTGGACATGCGCCTGTAAAATGTACAGCAGTCGCATGAATGAGTTAAAGCTTAAAAGCCGAAAATCAACTGATTAAGTATGTGCATAACATGCGACTGTAGAACAAATCACAGTCGACTGTTTTGAGACGAACAATTGTAAATCGTTCAGCAGACGCCTGTTGAAATCACAACATGCACATGCTTGATAGAAATGAATTGGAGTTTAAGGAAAAGTGATCTAATGATTTTTCTAGAACATAAATGAAGATGTGTGTGTGCTCCAGTATAGTTCTACTTCTAAGCTACATTCTAGAAGAGAATAAAAAGATCACATTTTGTAGAAGTCTCTCTTCTATCCAAAGTATGAGCTTGAAGTCTTCTAGGAATTTCAATCACCATCTTTAATCATCCAATCCACTTTTGATGCTTTCATTGATCTTTGAGTGACATCCATTGCTGATTGATCTTCATGATATGCATAGTCAATAGATTAACTGCAAATAGGGGATTAGTCACAAATATTTGTGTTTGCTCATCATTAACACCAAGTAGAGAGAACTCCAATACTCAACGCTTATATCTTCCTCTTCATCTTGCTCTTTGGTTTTTCATCTAATGGAGACTAATTTGAGCGTAGGAGGGGGATCGGTCGGGCCCCAACCCCGATCCCTTAACGATTTTCTCATGTTGCAGGACTATGGAAATACCGCGAAGCTAGGAGAACATCCATCCGTGGAGTCTGATCCTAGCATCCTCGACCCAGAGACATTCATTGACGGGTTCCATCCATTAGCTGACGAAGGCTCGATCCAACGAAAACGTCCTCGTCGGCCCAATTACAGTTTCGGTCATTTTTGGCCTTAATAGCTTGGTACCATCTGTGGTAAATCAAGAGCCAACATCCATGTCATTTTCTGAGGCTAACAATGTCGACTCAACCCACGTACTCTCAGCAAAAGGAGGGGGAAAAGCCAAAGCCTGTGCTCATTGCCCAAGCCCCTTTTTCCTGCAAGCAATTCATGGGCCCAAGCCCATCATTACTTTGCCTAAAGAGCATATCATTTTTACCATCGCCGCTGCTTAATCATGTTCTGTTTTTAAGGCCAAATCATCATAGTTTCAATGGCCGTATGTCAGCAGCTAGAAAGGGAGATACAAAACTTTGAGGGCAGTGCCAACGAGTTTCTTCTCTACGGCCGATCTGTCATGCCCTATTTTGCACTATACAGGTATTATACTGAACACACGTGGTATTTCTACCTACGGTGCATACGTATGCATGAAATAAACATAGATATCGATGCATGTAACGTAGTGCAAGGGGGATCGTGCCGTAATACATGGCTAAGGGACGTGAATGCGAAGTGTGAATGCGGGAGAAGTGCGAATGATGTCGTGGGTGTAAAACAACAAGAATGTATTAGACGTGTGTGTGAGATGCATGTATGCATGCATGGATGTGCATGTATGTGTATAAGGGGAGCCATTCTAGTGTGAAAATTGGTTAGGGGTCAATTGCACCCCCTGAAATTTTTGGAAAGGCGGGGGGCAAAACGGTCATTTGGACTAAAGCTGTTGTGCATACATCCTAAAGTTGTGTGTGCATAAAGTAATGGCAAACTTGTAAATACCTAGAATATGGAGAGGTATTTTGGTCACATGCTTATCCTTAGGAGGGTTCTAGTTATAGATATTTTTGGTGAACTTTCTCCTTTCTTCTTTACTTTTCTTTTCTTTTCTCCTTCCATTTTCTTTTCCCATTTTTCCCCAAGCTTAGGCCGGCCAAACCCTCCCCCTTTTCTCCATTTTTTCCACTCCAAAACCCTAATTCTCCCTCACAAAAATCAAGGATCTCAAGTGGTTGCAAGTGGGAAGAAGGTGGAGCAGAAGAGAAGGAGAAGAGGAAAATTCAAGTTTTGAGGTATGAATCAAACTTGGATATGGAAATTTAATTAGGGTTTTATTTTATCATGTTTTTACATCATGTTTTATCAATATGAAGTAGTGGTAATCAAATTAATATGCCATGATTCAATTTTCATGAATCTCCTTTGAAAATTCTTAGCAAAATTACCCCCTTTGAAACTCTGAAATCTTGATGTCTGTTTTTGTCTTGATTCTGGTTACTGTAGCTCGAATTAGGGTTCAAAAAAATATGAGCTTGTAGATCTTGAAGTTCTACCCAAAAATCATATAAATTTTGATATATGTTCAATTCTAAAATTAGGAGCAAAAATTCCATCTTTACAACATGTCTGTTTGATTTTCAGTTTTGACACAGATTAGTAAAATTGATCTTAACACCTGCACACACAATGGAATTTCATGTTCTTGGTCTTTTTAGAAACTTAACAAGTTTTTCTAGAAATTTATCAGCGTGATTATATGTCGAATTTCTGGCTGCAACATGCTCAAAATTGGCTTTCAATATAGACCCTGAAATCTGTCTGAAAAACAGATTTGACACACTTTACCAAATAATTCACTAAAAATCATATACTTAATATTTTTACGTGAAATTTTATCTGTAAATTCAGGACTAACATATCTCTAATTTTCATTTATAAAGTTTTGTAAACTTCTGACTATAATTGGGTGATATCATCCATCTTTTAGGACTGCAGATACATTTCCTGCAAGCTGAAGTAGTTAAACAGTGTAATAACTTGTGTATTGTTGTTATTCTACCTGCTATGGTGCATGATTATTGTTTTTACATGGAAGGTAGACTAATGATATATTTTTTCAATGGATTTCTAATGTTCTTACGGACATACATGTCACGTTCACCACGTGTTCGTGAAAATGCCACAATGAAGTGAAAGTTGACTACTATGAGAAATGAGCTTATAAACATTCGTGCTATGAAATATGTTGTGAAATAGCAATGATGGGGTCATATGAAGCATGGTATCATATGTTATGAGTGATGAATTGAAATGGCTATGTTGAAGGGCATGACCCATTTGATATGTGATTTGATTACGATGGAGTGCATGGCACTTCGGTGCATGACCCATGTTGATATGAGTGTGGAATGTGAAACCATGCAATGTGTCCCCTTCAGTGCTATATATAATGTTAAATGAAGTTTTAGAATGTCTCAATCCTCTCTAAGGAGGGCGAGTTAGCAAAACCCAGGTTTAGGTGGGATTTGAGTAAATTGTGAATATGAGGCCTGGACTGAGAAGTTGGGGGAAATGATTATGTGATATGTGATATTTATACCCACTCGCCTTTACCGGGAGTAGAGGGGACATACGGAGGTTGTGTTATTGTGGGATAGCCTTACTCCTGCCAGGGACAGGGGAGCTGAGAGGCCCGGTGTCGTACAGTGCCCGTGTCCACTGCGCCGTGTGCTATATTCACCCCAAATTTAGGGTGAAGTCCAGGTCCTGGTATCATACAGTTTATCCAAGTTCTAATTAATTCAATTATAAAATAATAAAACAAGAATTTGCTTGTTACTCCTTCTGCTGGCAGCACTTTCCCTTCTCTTTGCATGTTCTTTGTGACTCTGTGTCATGCCTCAGGCACTTGCACTTATCTTATTAGATAATGGTTGCTTGAACACTTGTGTTATTATTATTATTATTATTATTATTCGTGCTAACCCTTTTCTTGCAGTAACTGGACATTGGACCGCAGGTATGATCCCCTTGTTTAGCTAATTAATTTTCATTATTGTACTTAGTACATGCTCTATTTCTCTTGCCTTGCCTTGTGGTTTGATAACCTTAGAACGGTGTTCCAAATCTAAGTTGATTCCTACTGGGGCACGCATTGACGTGCTCCTCCCTATTTTTCATGTAGCAAAGGTAGCATGGTTGGATGTGACTTGGAGTTGGGTTTCAGGGGTAGCACTTGGTGTGAGATGTAGCTTGTATAGTGGCATGGTTGTCTTGGAGATGGAGAATGATGGTGTATATGTAGTGGTGTACCTGGGCGACGTAAATTAATGGAAATTTGTTATATATGATATGTTGTTATTGATCTAAGTTATTTGTGGTGTTGTTTTGATATTACTGTGAAACTTCACATGTACTATCCCAGCATGTGCGCAGTGGCCTGCTTGTTCAGTTTCTCCTTTCTCTTCCTTTTCCTCTCTCATCACCCTCACTCTTCAGGATACTTGGAAAAAAAATTAATTAATGCCGGGTATCCTGGAGAAAGGGGCGTGACAGCTTTTGGCGGCCCATGCAGGTCACCGCACTGCGATGTGCGTAAGGATAGTATATGTATGCTTCAGTAAGTGATTGGGATAAGTTAGCCCTAAGGTGGGTAGTGACCTAAGTGACCTTAGAGATTTAAGTGACCCACCATTGAACCCCTAGCTTTTGGGAGCTCGGGGATGAACTTCCTGCGATGTATTATACTATTGATGAGTATTTGTGGATATACTGGTGTATTTATAATTGTGTGAATCCGCGTGTATAAGTGCATTTGTTGTGCTTGGATGTTAGAATTATATATGGTGTGGTATACTTGTAGTCAGTATGTATTTATCTTTGAATGACATAAAAGTTACATGTATCTTGAATGGTTATAGTGTGTTGGCATTTATACTAGCTGGGTAAATACTTGAGCGTATACATATATTGTCTCTATATAGATACATGATACTGGTATGTGAGTAGGTATGTGTTATACTTGTGTGACTCTAAGGTATAGGTGATAAGTATATGTTTATTAGTGGATGTGTACTGGTGGATACATATCATCTAGCAGGGATATTATATGTTTATAGAGACGTGGGCGAGGGTGTGTGCGTATGTGATATGAGTGCATGTAAGTGTTTTCCTATGAGTGTGTCTATCCTTGTATGGATAGAGCAGTGGAGTATCCACATTGTTTTTGGACGTATGGGGGGAAAGTGCATGTGTGTGAATATATGTGTGCTTGTATGGGTAGGTGGTGTAGATATAGGTTGGGAAATTGGTGTGTGTATATCGCTAGTGTTGCATTGCTAGTGTATGAATTACTAATGTGTTAGATTTGAATGACTGCGAGTATGTGTATGTACTACCTACGTGTCTATATGAACCGATATATTGTCTTAATTTGGTATATGGTCGTGGGTTGTATTATTGCGTGAAGATAGGTGTTATGCAATGCCAATACATGGTGTGTAGGTAGCGATATAGATACGTAATGGACGTATTGATAATATAAGAAATGCTCCCGAGTGTTTGGGATAAATGCGTCCTGAGGTGGGTATTGGTGCTTTAGACCCATCCACCCTAAGTTTAAAACTCTTAGCCCTATACCGTGCTAATATGGGATATGGGTATACGTGTGACGTGTATCATATGTGGAATGTGATGAATGTAAGGATTTGAGATTATACAGTACATGTATAAGTGGGATGGCTATGGGTTTTCATGGTTAAGTGGAGTTATGGTATGTGTGTGTGTGTGTGTGTGTGTGTGTGTGTGTGTGTGTGTGTATGCGTGCCACGTCGAATGACATCTATTGGACTATTTGGATATATATATGTAGTGTATGTATTCTTCTCTATATGGTGGCATGAAGGGGGACTGTGTAATGGTATATGAGATACTTGTGTGTATATGGGTGTGTTGTAGCAAGCGTGGTGTGATTGTGTATATGTGTCATTGAACGTGTATTGGTGTATGTCTTATGAGTGGCTATATGTGTATGTATGTGAATGATCCCTATTTTGATATACATGTATCAGTATATGGATGTGTACGTATAGTGGATGTGGCCATCTATCGAATGTGTATGAATATTGAAATACACTTATTTGTGTGTATACTAGTATGTTAGTAAAAGTGTGGACATATTGGATGTTATGTAAATAGTGGTATGGGTAGCTACCGACTACCTGCTAATATAGTTGAGTAGCTTGACTGTATAGGTGTAAAAGCAGGATATGTATAGTATGTGTGTATGTGTGTGTGTGTGTGTGCCTATACATGGTAATGTATGTGCATGGTGCATGGATCCTAATATGTATATATAATGTCTGTATGCATACCTACTATTAGAATAAGAATCTGGTGTGTATGAGTGAATGTGTATATGGCTATGTGTAGGCCTAGAGATATATATAGGGTGTTGATATGAATACATCTGTGGGTATATAATGAGTGTGTATATAATTAGATGTGGAGTATCTATGTGAAGTATTGTTTGTTACCTATATGTGAATATGTATCATACTTGTGTGAATGTAAAGTGTAGGGATGTGTTCAAGTAGGTGTAATGTGCAGTAGGAGTATATGTAATGGTGTGTATATTGAATGAATGAACATATATATGTATATATACTTATACATATCTTGTTTGTTAACTTACTGATCTATCCTATAGGGTTGTTCATACAGGTGTATCTCGGTATGCCCTGGATAAATGTATTTCTGCTTGTATGCATGTCTATATATATATATATATATATATATATATATATATATATATATATATATATATATATATATATATATATATATATATATATATATATATATATATATATATGTTTGTACCAAAGCATGCGTGTATGTATATACATGTGCAATATAGATGTAAATGTGATAAGATATGGAATGTAGGTGTATATATGTTTGATAAATGTAAGTGAATGAAACTGTTTGATATGTGGGTATTGGAATGTGTGTGTTTGTTTGCAAATTTATATGTATACACGTGTGTGGGGTGTATATGGATATTTATAATTATTTGAATATCATGGCATTATGTGCATGGGATGTGCAAAAGTAGTTATATATATAGCATATGGCGGGGGATGTGTTATGTTGTGCACTCTTGTTTGTATTGTGTGTGGTATAAGTGCCTATTTGTGTGTGGCAGTAGGTGCACTAGTATGGATGTGAGGTTATGTGTATAATTATTTAAAGCATGATTGTGAACCTTATGTGACTTGATCATGCATATGTTAGTACGTGCACGTGAATGTATGTATGGATGTGACTAAATAATGTGTGTATATAGATATTTATATGCCTATACATGGGAGTGAGTCCATATGACTATGTATATGGTGTATAGGGATCAGGTATACATACGGTGTGACACCGTGATAGTGACCATGTCTAACAAGAAATGGTGTGTAGATTAATGAGTATTGTTTTGTGTTTGTGCATGGATATAGATGTTAATGTATATATATGTAAGCAAGCAGAATATAAGTCGTTATACTTGAAGGTATTGTGATATATATGAAAGCAATCCATGTATGAATACCTTATGTATCGTGAAATGGGTATGGTGTGATGTCCTATGCATATAGATATGAGTAGTGACCTAAATACATGTAATAATACGTATAGAGACTTATTTCTAGTGTGTGATGTATATGTTAATGTGTGGATATGTGTACCTAGATGTTTATGTGAAGAACGTATACGTATGTGTATGTAATGATGTATATAGTGATATGGATGTGCTACAAGATGATTAATAGGATGTATCTGCGACATGTGTGCGGTGCGGATGTGTATGAATGATAGTGAAGCATATAGTGTATATAAGTGTGGTGTAGTTACGTATTCTTGTTTGTACTTCATGGATAGTAAGACCATCAAACAAAGCTGACCTCGGCAAGGTTCACACCCTAGGAAGTCCGAGGACGGACTTTATTTTAAGGTGGGTAGGATGTCATGCCCTATTTTGCACTATACTGGTATTCTACTGAACACACGTGGTATTTCTACCTACGGTGCATACGTAGGAATGAAATAAACATAGATATCGATATATGTAACGTAGTGCAAAGGGGATCGGGCCGTAATACGTGGCTAAGGGACTTGAATGCGAAGTGTGAATGCGGGAGAAGTGCGAATGATGTCGTGGGTGTAAAACAACAAGAATGTATTAGACGTGTGTGTGAGATGCATGTAAGCATGCATGGATGTGCATGGATGTGTATAAGGGGAGCCATTCTAGTGTGAAAATTGGTTAGGGGTCAATTGCACCCCCCGTAAATTTTTTGAAAGGCGAGGGACAAAACGGTCATTTGGACTAAAGCTGCTGTGCGTACATCCTAAAGTTGTGTGTGCATAAAGTAATGGCAACCTTGTAAATACCTAGAATATGGAGAGGTATTTTGGTCATTTAACTAAGTGCATGCTTATCCTTAGGAGGGTTCTAGTTATAGATATTTTTGGTGAACTTTCTCCTTTCTTCTTTACTTTTCTTTTCTTTTCTCCTTCCATTTTCTTTTCCCATTTTTCCCCAAGCTTAGGCCGGCCAAACCCTCCCCCTTTTCTCCATTTTTTCCACTCCAAACCCCTAATTCTCCCTCACAAAAATCAAGGATCTCAAGTGGTTGCAAGTGGGAAGAAGGTGGGGAAGAAGAGAAGGAGAAAAGGAAAATTCAAGTTTTGATGTAGGAATCAAACTTGGATTTGGAAATTTAATTAGGGTTTTATTTTATCATGTTTTTACATCATGTTTTATCAATATGAAGTAGTGGTAATCAAATTGATATGCCATGATTCAATTTTCATGAATCTCCCTTGAAAATTCTTAGCAAAATTACCCCATTTGAAATTCTGAAATCTTGATGTCTATTTTTGTCTTGATTCTGGTTACTGTAGCTCGAATTAGGGTCCGAAAAAAATATGAGCTTGTAGATCTTGAAGTTCTACCCCAAAATCATGTAAATATATGTGTTCAATTCTGAAATTAGGAGCAAAAATTCCATCTTTACAACATGTCTGTTTGATATTCAGTTTTGACACAGTTTAGTAAAATTGATCTCAACACCTGCACACACAATGGAATTTCATGTTCTTGGTCTTTTTGAAAAGTTAACAAGTTTTTCTAAAAATTTATCAGCATGATTATATGTCGAATTTCTGGCTGCAACATGCTCAAAATTGGCTTTCAATATAGACCCTGAAATCTGTCTGAAAAACAGATTTGACACACTTTACCAAATAATTCACTATAAATCATATACTTAATATTTTTACCTGAAATTTTATCTGTAAATTCAGGACTAACATATCTCTAATTTTCATTTATAAAGTTTTGTAAACTTATGACTATAATTGGGTGATATCATCCATCTTTTAGGACTGCAGATACATTTCCTTCAAGCTGAAGTAGTTAAACAGTGTAATAACTTGTGTATTGTTGTTATTCTACCTGCTATGGTGCATGATTATTGTTTTTACATGGAAGGTAGACTAATGATATGTTTTTTCAACGGATTTGCTAATGTTCTTACGGACATACACGTCACATTCACCATGTGTTCGTGAAAATGCCACAATGAAGTGAAAGTTGAATACTATGATAAATGAGCTTGTAAATATTTGTGCTATGAAATATGTTGTGAAATAGCAATGATGGGGTCATGTGAAGCATGGTATCATATGTTATGAGTGATGAATTGAAATGGCTATGTTGAAGGGCATGACCCATTTGATATGTGATTTGATTACGATGGAGGGCATGGCACTTCGGTGCATGACCCATGTTGATATGAGTATGGAATGTGAAACCATGCAATGTTTCTCCTTCAATGCTATATATAATGTTAAATGAAGTTTTAGAAGGTCTCAATCCTCTCTAAGGAGGGCGAGTTAGCAAAACCCAGGTTTAGGTGGGATTTGAGTAAATTGTGGATATGAGGCTTGGACTGAGAAGTTGGGGGAAATGATTATATGATATGTGATATTTATACCCACTCGCCTTTACCGGGAGTGGAGGGGACATACGGAGGTTGTGTTATTGTGGGAGAGCCTCACTCCTGCCAGGGACGGGGGAGCTGAGAGGCTCGGTGTCGTACAGTGACCGTGTCCACTGCGCCGTGTGCTTTATTCACCCCAAATTTGGGGTGAAATGCAGGTCCTGGTATCATACAATTTACCCAAGTCCCAATTAATTCAATTATAAAATAATAAAATAAGAATTTGCATGTTACTCCTTCTGCTGGCAGCACTTTCCCTTCCCTTTCCTGTTCTTTGTGACTCTGTGGCATGCCTCAGGCTCTTGCACTTATCTTATTAGCTAATGGTTGCTTGAACACTTGTGTTATTATTATTATTATTCGTGCTGACCCTTTTCTTGCAGTAACTCGATATCGGACCGCAGGTATGATCCCTTTGTTTAGCTAATTAATTTTCACTATTGTACTTAGTACATGCTCTATTTCTCTTGTCTTGCCTTGTGGTTTGATAACCTTAGAACGGTGTTTCAAATCCAAGTTGGTTCCTACTGGAGCACGCATTGACGTGCTCCTCCCTATTTTTCAGGTAGCAGAGGTAGCATGGTTGGAGGTGACTTGGAGTTGGGTTTCAGGGGTAGCACTTGGTGTGAGATGTAGCTTGTGTAGTGACATGGTTGTCTTGGAGGTGGAGAGTGATGGTGTATATGTAGTGGTATAACTGGGCCATGTAAATTAATGGAAAGTTGTTATATATGATATGTTGTTATTGATCTAAGTTATTTGTGGTGTTGTTGTGATATTAGTGTGAAGCTTCACCTGTACTATCCCAGTATGTGCGCAGTGGCCTGCTTGTTCAGTTTCTCCTTTCTCTTCCTTTTCCTCTCTCATCGCCCTCACTCTTCAGGATACTTGGAAAAAAATTAATTAATGCATGGTATCGTGGAGAACGGGGCGTGACACGATCTGACGATTTTCCAACTCCCATGTACGAGCTCTACAGGGACGAAATATGGATGAGATCGATTCGCTCGACCTCCTGTTTGAGAGCAAGCTCCCGCCTGGCATCGGTCTCGAGCCCGAGCTCGTGGGCAAGAGCTGGCACTCCTAAAGTGCAAAGGAGATGAACCTCGATCTGAGTTCTAACCTTCGTCCAATCTGCCCCGAACTTCGATCTCCCTCGCCTAAGCCTGCTGAGGGAGATATCAAGGATCCAATATGACCAACAATGTTCGTCGACCCGGATCGTAGCTCTGCGTCTACGCTCGACCCTCGTCGAAGGGATTTCGATCGACCCTTCTCAGGAATCTGAAGAACGAGGGTGACTCGGGACGAACCCACTTCACCTCGACAGATCACACTGCCATCTTTCCACGATCGGATCTCCGATCGATCGACCCATCCTCGTTGGAGATTTGGTGATTCGACCATTGGCAAAGGATCCCTCTGACCTCCCTCTGAGCGATCGATTCGTCGACGGTGAGGATCGACATTCGATCCCAGCAGCGCGACTTCCACGGTCTCCTTTCGATCGATTGATTCATCGTAAGAGGAGATCAACCGTCGATCCCACGAGTGCGACTCCCACTAGGGCTCCTGCCAAGCGATCGACTCAATTTCTCAAAGAATTTGAGATCCTGTAGCTCGATAATGGGTCAAGTCTCGTCCCTTATGAGGAGAGAAATACGGATTGAAGCTCGATTTATCTCGATCCAGAGAGATTCCTCGCAAAGCTTGATCAGTGTAGCTTTAGAAGTTGTCGACGATCCTCAGTCGAAGTCCCCAACTTCTTCAAAAGGCGCTGACTCCCAACTCTCCACATGGTCGACGGTGACAGCTCCGAGCACCATCAAGGTCGATGACAGCTCCTGTGACCTCCCTTTGGGTCGACACCGGCCCTTCCGACTGTGAGGTTCATCGAGGGAGATCATCTTCGACCATGCCCTAGGTCAAAGACAACACCTCCAACTCGTCGAAAACGACAACCGACAGCGACCATCAAAGAGTTATGAAAGCATTGTCGCCATCAATTTGAATGGACGACAACCAAACAGATAAGAAAATTCAAAACTTAGTAAAAACACAATTGGTTTGATGATAACCATTTGTTACGCCCTAAAGATCGTACTACCCCGAACTTCAATCCGAGCTCGGTACACACACAGCCAGCCTGGCCCTCCATCACAAAGACCACCTCGACTGGCGGAAGGGCGCTCTTCGACCTAACCCCGCCGACTAATCACTTGGTCCCCCTTAGCCCGCTGGTCGCCTATCATCCCTGAAGTTCATCTCGACTGAGTTGAAAGGACGAACTACGCCCCACACCTCGCCTGGGGGGTACCCGCTTCCCACCGAGCTTGCTAGGAATACCATTAGGTCGCTAGTCGCTCATCGAGAGGTGACCAAGAGACTCCAGTATGGCCCCGCTCCACGAGCGCCCCTCGACAACCCTTTGGCTCATCGGACACAACAAACAACCTAGTACAAGGATTCCACTGACACTTTTGCTGCTCGACAGCCTGACAAAGCACCCCTTGGCCGCTGCGCCCCCAGACCGTTGGTGCTTTCAGCTCTGACACTCTGATAAAGTACCCCCGACCATTGCGCTGTCTGAAAAAAGCATGGCTGACACGCATAGTTCATGACTGGCATGCATAGTTCTGACATCCTTGCCCGAAGCTTCCGCTGTCAGGCGCCAGCTTAGCATGCCAGGTCAGCCGCACCTAACCGCCTCTATCAACTATAAATACCCCTTCACCTCCATCAGGAAGGAGGTTGGTAAATTTATTCTCAAACTCCCACACACATGCACAAGGGTAAAGGTCGTCCATATCTTTGTTCTTCGACGATAGCTCGCCACGTTAGGTCGACCTACACTCAGCTTGACCTGCATGTCTAGCCCCCATTTCTAAGCCCTAATTCTAACTTAGGCATCAGAAAGGTTAAGGGTTGGAACCCAACCCGGCCTTTCTGACGAGCCACTCTGTGTGCAGGTGAGCTCGTCCCAGCTGTTATCAATCGGCGCACAACCTCGAACGTGCAGAGAACAAACGGAGTAATCGTGGGATCGACCTAGGGATCGACCTTCGATGCGTGCCTAACCTCTTCACCCCACTCATCACTTGTCATTAGCCCACACTAATCACATCCTAATCATAACCATTGTGCCCTTGGTTCCCCTTTAAACAAATTCATTGAACACTGATCTTATCCCGCAACACTATTAATTTCTACATTTGTGTTAACAATTTCTTTATGATCCCGAGCGAAAGTTCAAAACTATCCAGATTGATCACCAATCAAGCTCGATAGAACTCCCGAACCTCATCTGCTCTGGGTCGGAGCTTTATCCGACAAAGCTCGAATAGCCTTGTCTTCATCCGAACTTCATCAAATTCAGTCGTCGGCCCAAGAAATGGTCCAAGCATGGATCGCCTGGGTCGTCCGAGATTGTATCGTCCAAATCGAGGGCACTCCAACCATCTCCGACCGAACAGAGAAATTTGATAGAGCTGTGAGAGCCCGAGGCATCGTCTAAGCCCCATCAGTACTTACAGGGGCCGTATGAGCTCGTTCTTCTTGCCTCGTCCATACTACGATCGAGGTTTCCCGGTTTCGTACGACCTCGGTCAAGGTCATCTTGCCGGCGAGATGAGTATTGAAATTTTTTCTAAATCACATTCATGTAGATATATGTTCTTGCGGTTTCAGTTTGGAAAATAAATCAGTTAAAGGGGGCCATTGAGGAAGTACCCGTAAATGAGCTGCCCGAGTTTCCACCTGGCTGTCCAAGCTCAACTATCGCCAAACTCACAAAGCCATTGACAAGGGGGACCAAATCCACTGCATTCGGTGACACTCGACTGAGCCAAGGTGATGTTCAACCATTTCCCCTGGTAGAGATGCAGGGAAATCTGTCAATTGCCTCGAACAATCGTTCGGTTTGACCCAAAGCTCCCAGCGTCATCAGAACTCAATCGAAGTCTCTGACGTTCGTGTTCCGACCAATGATGGAGTAAATCCTTCCAGACGCTAAACCCATGCTCCTGATCTCCTCTCCGACAGGTATCTCATTTGTGGGCTCGTGGAAAGCTTGCAGCAGTCCAGCTTGGGCTTCGCCTGATTAGAGTCGTAGCCCAGTCACGACTCAATGCAGGCCTCGTCGCGATTGAACTCAGGCATCATCAGACTACAGTCGATGCTCGGCCATGACTCAGTTGGAGCCCGATCTACCCTCGCTTTAAGCTTCTGAGCATTGATAGAGTTCGATCCAAGCTTCTAAGGTCGAGCCAGAACATTCGAGTCTCATCGGAGTTCAACCAGAGCTTCGACCGAGCTTAATCGCTGCTCGATCTCTCCATTGGAGCATCGTTCGACCTTCGCCATGGCTCGATCTCTTCATCGAAGGCTCGACCGACCTTCGTCATGGTGCAATCTCTCCATCTGAGCTTAATTTGAGCTTTGTCGTGGCTTGATCCCACCATTCGAGCTCCAACGACCCACCCAAGGTGAATGAGAGAAGAAAATGAGTAAGGTCAAGGAATTTCCCTCTGATCCACCATCAACAAGCTCGAATCCTCCAGGCCGGTTCGCTTGCTGAGTTTCAAGTTTTGGGGAACAAACCTCTAGGCTCCGAGTTCCGATTTTGACTTCCGGGTCCAGACCAAAGTCGAACTTCAACCATAGCCGAATTCGACCCAACTATGACTTCCTGAAGTGAAGGTCGAAGTGAAGGTCGACCTTCGACCCTAGCCTCTGGGCTTCATCGGGGCTCGATCCAGAGCTTCGATCCAACATCTTCATACTAAAGGGCGGATCGACGTACAACCCAAGCTACAGCCTTCGTCTGGGCCTGAATCAGAGGCTTTGACCCAGATCCAAACTTGCAAAGCTCGGCGACCCGTCAACGATCGATGACCAAGTTCGTTGACCCATGTTAGACATGCAGAGATGAAGGAATGCATTCAAAGGGATCACGCAAATTGGCGCTTTCGGTTGGGAGAACACAGACTTCTCGAACTCCCTCAGTCGAGGAGCTTCCTCTGTCAACCTTTCCTCCGAGCAACGACCGAACTTCGTATGAGCTCGAACTAAGCGTCCGAGCTCCATCCGACCCCCCAACGGGCCATGCATGGGGATTCATCTTCTAGGCTCACTCCCCCGTGCATCGAATCTTCTTGATCGAGCTTCCAAGGTTGGACACGCCCCCGCCAAGCTCCGTGCTCCTATGTCACCACTTGCCGAGTTCTAAGCTCAGGGGGGCCAACCAACCTCTCTGAGGTAGAAGTCCAGGCTACTCCGTCATAGAACCACCCTATCTTTGAGATCGATCTGCTCCATGAGATCGACGAGCCGCCATCCAAAGTCGAAGGTCATCTTCGAGCTTCTCAACCTCGAGCGCTCGACGCTTCAGCTCAGCTCTATGTCAGATCCAACGATCCAACGATAGTTAGGATCAGACGAAACCTGGTTCTCAAGCCGAAGCTTCATCAACATCAGATGTGATGTTAACATTTGCTTAGGCACCGCCCAGACACAGTCGGAGCTCTGCTCTAGCTTGGTCCCTTCATCCAAGCATGACCACGCCGAGCCGCTCCCCGAGCTCCAAGCTCCGGGGCCAACTAACCTCCGTTGAGGCATCAAAAAATTCATCCGAAACTTATCAAAGCTTTGATCTTCGAAACAGCTTAGCAAGTTCCTTTCAAACCCGAGGATGCTCGTCGTTTTCGATGGTGGAGGATAGGAAACCACCTCAGGTCGTCTCTTTCATCCCTACTCCAGTTACAACTCAAAGTAACGATAAATTTTTCTAGCAAAACTGTGCTTTAAACATTTTCTCTCTCCCACCAGTGGGATGAAATTTTTGTACGCAGGGTCACTGTAAAGGATGCTTCGCGGGTCAAATATGACTCAATGAATACAGCTTCTCATCGATCCTATTATGTCTACCTCTCCGAGGCCAGCCTCACTTCGATTTTTAACATCAACAATCCATATCAAACGGCGGAAAGCAACACCCGACGTGAAGATGACCTATCTTGTAAGAGGACGATCCCGGTGAGAGGACAAGGACAAACTTTCGTCGTCAACCGTAAGCTGAAGGGGTCACCCCCTCGCAACTGAACTTCATTAAGGCGTTAGCCGTAAGCAGAAGGGACCACCCCCTCGCAACTGAACGACCTTCATCATGTCTTCGTTCAAAAGTCGAAGGGACTATGTGTTGAGTATTGGACTCCCCTGATTTGGTTTTGGATGATGAGCAAACATAAATAAATCGTGAACTAACACTTTGTGAGCGCAGTTATGGAGATCGTCGCCAAATTCACGTGAACATCCAAATCAACGTCTCAAGACTTCTCAAAGCATGTATTCATATGCCTAAAGCTTCGTTGAAGCTTTTGGACCAACTTTGAAGTCATGAAGATTCGATCGAAGCTTTTGAAGACGGTTTGTCTAGGTTTATTCATAGTCTTCTAGCTTTGTTCTTTAGAATGTTAGGCCTTGAGTATGTATTATCATTTGATCTTCATATCGCTCCTATCTTAGAGCTAGGATCTTCGTAGAAGTCCATTCAAACATTCCCGAAGCATCGCGCTTCGATTCGAGACTTCTTGTCAATGTTAGTTGGTTCAAGAAGAAGAACCAACCGACTAGATGGTGATCTAGTCGGTCGGAAAAGCTTCTTGGACCGACTAGTTTGTCTCCCAAATTCTAATCTCTTTACTGTTCACAGTTAGTCGGTCTTAGTTGACTCACCGACCGACTAGTTGATGAACTAGTCGGTCAGTGGTTGTTCTTTGACCGATTAATTGCACCAGATTTTCAACCGTTGGGAGTTGACCTAGCTCGATTTTGTGGGACCCTATAAATACAAAGCTTGGTCGTTTCTCTCAAGGTGAGAGATGCTATTGAGAGCCTTATTCAGATTGAAAGAGTTAGAGATTGAAACTCATTTCCAAAGCTCTCTTCCTCACAAGAAATCATTCTCTCCCTCATTTGAGGTCTAGAATCCATCTTGAGAGAACTTTGTTCTTGTTGAGCCATCCAAGCTATTGCTTGATTCAAGTCTCCTACTCATTCCTAGGCACCCATTGCTGCTCATATTGGTGGTGCTAGGTCTTGGTGACTTCTCCTTCCTCAAATCCCTCCTTGCCCTAATTTGGTAAGAATACTCAAGGTATAGGGTTTGTGGTAAGTTGTTGTTTATTTCATATAAACTCATTTATTGCTATTGATTCTCTCGGTTGTGAGAGAAGGTTGTGATCCCTGGTTGTGGGATTCACTATTGCTATTGATTGTATGATTTGATCTTGTGAAGGTTTTTCACAAGGTATTCATAGTGGAAATCTTGGGTTAGGGTTTCTAACCTAAGTATCCGGAGGGGATCCGGGTGTTCTGGGACGTAGGATCACCGGGAACAAGTCGGGGAGACTTGGGTGGATCCGAACCCATCATATCAATTGTTTGCATTGAATATTTGTTGTTGTCAATTTTAGCTTCCGCATTTGTTGGTAGTAGTTTGCACGATAATTAGGAATTATACTCCTTGTTATTTTTAAAGTACTATTCACCCCCCCCCCCTCTAGTACTTGTGAAGTAGCTTTCAGGGCATTACATTTGGTATCAGAGCCAGATACTAAGCTATGTCTGCCAACGACAACAAGACCGTGCGTCCACCTTCGGATTATAGCACCTTCAAGAACCGTGAAGGAGCTTCTTCGGTAATGGAAGAACATTCCTCAACGAGGCCTCCATTCTTCAACTGTACCAATTACGTGTACTGGAAATGCCAGATGGAAACTTTCCTCCGGAGTGCTTCACTATGGAGGACCACAATGAAGGAGTATGTCGAGCCCGCCGAAGAAGATTTCGAGAAATGGACAACCGCGGAGGTCACCGCGGAGGTAAGCAATGACAAGGCAATGAACGCCTTGCAATGCGCATTGGAGCCCGAGGACTTCAATAAGATATGCACATGTAAGAGTGCATATCAAATTTGGAACTCCCTCCTCATCTTACATGAAGGGACGAGTAGGGTAAGAGACTCTAAACTCGTTGTAGTTAATAAAGATTACGAGATGTTTCATATGCTACAGGGTGAGAAGATGAAGAAGTATTATGCTCGCTTCGTCGACATCATAAACGAGTTAGAGGCTCCCGGCAAAACCTACACCCAAAAGGAGAAATGTTCGAAGCTAATCGAATGACTTCCTTCTAGTTGGGAAAAGCGTACCTTCGCCATCGAGGAAGGTAACGATATGAACAAGTATACCGTAGTTCAATTAATGAGTACTTTAATGTCATACGAGGTACGCAAGGATAGTAAGGTGAAGTTACAAGAGAAGATGAAGTCTTACTTGAACCAAGACGTGCCTAAGAAAAAGGCGATTGCGTTCAAGGCGGCTCCATCCACCTCTACCGATGACAAGGACTCGAAAGACAAAATGGACATGGAATCCATTGCCCTCATGGCAAAGAAGTTCAATCGCTTCTTCCGAAAAGGTAACTTCAAAGGCAAATCTAAATTTACTTCTACTAACGCCTCTCCTCCTTTGTGCTTTAAATGCAATAAGCCAGGACACATCAAAGCGGATTGTCCACAAACAAGCAAAAGGAAAAGTGGAAGGTGCCGAAGTACGACAAATCGAAGAAGTATAAGAAAGGCTACAAGAAAGGATTTATCGGTTTCACCGATTCCAAATATGACTCTTCAAGCGGGGAGTCGGATGATGTGAAAGTGGAGCAAGCTCACGTATGTTTCATGGCTAACGAGGAAAATGTTCAAGAACCCGCCTCCGATGATAGCGAGGATGAAAGCGATGAGGTAACTATGGATGACCTTAGACTAGCTAATGAGAAAATATGGAATAGATATGCTAAATTAGTTGAACGATATACTAAGACTAAAGATGAGCTAGTTAGCATCCAAACCTCACCTAAAACTATCATCACTAACAACGACACCGTTGTTGAAGAGTTAAGAAATGAGATTGTTAATCTCAAATCTAAACTTGAACATGTTAGCATCGAGGATTCAGATGAACATAAGATAGCGGATTTGACTTCTCAAGTCTCGACTTTGAGTATTGAGAATGAAAATCTCAAGTCCCGTGTTTATGCGCTCACATCGCAAGTGTCCACTTTGGGTGCTTCGATGCATTCTCTCACCGAGAAATATGAGTGCACTATAGGCCGAATTAATAAATTCAATAAGGGTAAGGCCATTTGGATAACATCCTAAATGAATTACTTCCGGCCAATCACCACATTGGCTTGGGGTATACGATGGGGAGTTCATCCAAATCGGCCACTACCTTTGTTAGGCCTACTTCCGATGCCTCACCGAGTGGGAGCAAACACTCTATTGGTAGTTCATCTACCAATGGTGCTTCCACTTCACACACACCCTATTTTGGAAAGAACCCCACTTTGGGTGGACCTCCAAAGAAGGGTCATGCCTACATGTACACAAATACCATGCCACGTAGGAACACACGTCCTACTCCACCGGCTCACTCATATGATGATTTCTATGCTACACATTCACGGGCACGTGCACAATGGTGCTTCCACTTCGCACACACCCTATTTTGGAAAGAAACCCACTTTGGGTGGACCTCCAAAGAAGGGTCATGCCTACATGTACACAAATACCATGCCACGTAGGAACACACGTCCTACTCCACTGGCTCACTCATATGATGATTTCTATGCTACACATTCACGGGCAGGTGCACAACATGTGAGACACCCTCACACACGTGTTCCCTCACATGCATATGTTCACCCACATCGTCATATGAATAATTATCCATATGCACCATTTCATCATGTTCCTTTTACCTATCCACGACATGCATCACGTAGAAATCAACAAAGCATGCATGCTCCCAATAGGATTAAGGCTCCCAAAATATTCTCAATTTGGAGCCCAAAGGACACAAGTATGGATGAAAAACAAATCTACATGAATGATTATTTTTTGAATGTAGTGGATAATATTAATTATATTGGGAAGTCTAAGTCCAATTGGACTTGGCTTCCAAAGGTCTAACCTTTGAGGACCCAATGACCTTGGGTACCATGAAATGATATAATCATCTTTAGGTACTCAAGAAAAACAAACGGAGCAACAAAGTTAAATTTGGCACCAAGGATAGGTGGATACTCGATAACGGGTGTTCAAAACACATGACGGGCGATGCTCAATTGCTTTCCGGAGTGGTGCCCATTGCTAATGGGAACCGGGTAACCTTTGGAGGCAACGAGAGCGGAACCATCGTCGGTGTTGGTAAAGTGGGTAACCCATCTAAACCCTTAATTAGTGATGTCTATCTTGTTAATGGTTTAAACCACAATCTTATTTCAATAAGCCAACTTTGTGACAAAGGTTACAAAGTTAGCTTTGCGAAAGGATTGTGTCACATTTTTAATAATGTTAATAATGATTTATTATTTTCCGGCACACGCTGTAACGACCACTTTTCGTTGTGCGTTGTTCGTGCACGTGCTTTTGGCCGTGCACGTGTTTGCTTTAGACTTTATTTGTTTGCGAACACTTTTGTGTGATATGCCGTTACGAACGTCACTGAGAGTATTAAATAGTGGCACTATATTGGAACGACGTTCTCGAGTCGTTTTTCCACAATTTGATCTTACTCGATGAGACGTGACGATTCTCACTCTTGACGGGAGACGTTTCTATTTTTAGTTCCGTCGTCCGACGTCAAAACTGAGATCCGTCTTCTTAGTTAGCTCACATTCGTTTCCACGATCACCCCGATATTTATTTTATAATTTTTGGAGTTTATTTGACCACTTTTATAATTTTTACAAGCTTTATATTATTTTTAATAATTTATTTTTAAATTAATTTCGGCCAAATAAAATTTATTTGAGTTTAAAACGTTTTAAAGAATTTTTGAGCCAATTTCCAGCTCATTTGGACCAGGTCAAATCCTAGATTGGATTGGAGAAGTTTGAATTCAAATTTTAAATCTTTTTGAATTCTAATCCTATTAGATTTAGCCCTAGACCAAGTCAACCCACCTATACTATATAAGCAACCCCTAGCAAGTCCTATTTTCCAAAGAAATTAGCCCTAGCCGCGTCCAAAACCAAAATTGGACGTTGCGACGATTCGTCGCAACGTCGCAGCCGTCGCCTGTGCACGACCGGAGATTTTCGCCCCGTTCCCTCGGTCTGACCGAGGCCACCGCCCGCACCAAGCAACCCCGCACCCCGCTGCTGTCGCCACCCCGCTCCCCGCTCTGACCGAGGAAATCTCTCGGTCTGACCGAGAGATTGCCCCGCCTCCGCTCCGCTCCGCAACGTTGCAACTGCAACGTTGCAACCCCCGCACCGACCGACGCTCCCGCCCGCACCGACCGAAGCGCTCCCCCGCATCGCCCGCTCCCCCGCTCCGTTGCAACCCCCGCAGCGCTGCAGCCCGCTTCCGCAGTGTCTGACCGAAGAAATCCCCCGCAGCGGCCGCTGTGACCGACGACCGCACCAACCCCAAGCGCTGCACCGGCCGTCCCCATGTGTCTGACCGAGCCGATTCCTCGCAGCGGCTAGTGTCTGACCGAGCGACGTTCGTCGCAACGCTGCAACTCTCGTAACGCTTGCCACCGTGGGCCCCCCAAGCTCTCCAGAAGTATTGTGGGTCCCCCAAAGGCCCCTAGGAGTACTGTGGGCCCCACCAAGGTGCTTTCTCTTCGAGGATTCGTCGCGTACGATGTCGTCGCACGTCGTAGCCCGTCGTCGCACGTGCTAGCTTTGGAATCTGGAACCGTCGCCCGGGTTGATGCTCTGAACTTTCCAGCGAGGAAACTATATTGGAATCAGGACTTGGAGCGCGTTCTATTATTCCAACCCCCGGCGTCGCTACCCGACGCCGGTGTAGCTTTCGCGTCGTGTTGAGGTAACGTTTTGCACCCCTAGGACCCCCAACCCAATGCATGCTAATCAAGACTAAAATCGGTATTTTCAAAGTATTTTAAATGTTTTAAATTCACTAATCAAGATTAATAATATGGACTTTAGGCCGGTGGACTTGTGCACGTAGGAATCGTGACTTTGGACTCGTTGGACGGTGTTTTCTTGACGTGATAATTGCAGGCAAGTGAAACTTGCCAACTCTTGTGTAGGGCCATGTTTTTAGGCCACTTACTTGCTTTTAGCGTAAAAGAGACTAGTCAGTGAAATGATAGCTGGCTAGACGCCTACTTGATCTAGTTTGACAACGAAACTAGATCCGTCACCTAATTGATCTAGCTTGACAACGAAGCTAGATCCAACCCTTTAAACTTGTTGTTCATGCATACTAAACTGTCACGTTTACTTTCCTTATCTGTACGCACTTTTAACTGCCATGCATTGCATTCTACATGTCATCCAAGTTGAATATTGCATTCGTAGCACACGCTACATACTTGTACTTGCTTGTCCTGGCTAGGTGCACCCCTACGCCATACTTGTTAAAAACACTTCCTGGCTCGTGATCCAGAAGCGAGCATACCGTTCGGGGGTAAGGCCCTGGCTCGATACATGTGGGATGGGGTAAGAGTTAAGCGGCCAATCAGCTGGGAGTCTGCCTGATCAGCAACTGCAGCTGTAAGGCGTAAACTCTGGGTGGGGCGGAGTTAAGCGGCCAATCAGTGTGAAAGAAAGTCATTTCAGCTGTAAGGCGTAAACTCTGCAAATGACATGAAAACGTGACTAGAGAAATCCTTGTAATTGTTATTAGTCTTGCCACACTTGCCATGCCATGCTAGCTACTTGTTGTTTTCTTTACCTGCTGCACTCATACTTAAACTGCCATGTCATTGCATCATGCTAGAACTGCTAGGTTGCTCTTACTTGTACTTTCAGTTTCACTTGCACAAGTCTTCCAGACTTGCTGACATGTGCCCCTTTCTCTTTGGGTGTCACATGTTAGACCCTGAGCCAGAGATCGTTGCTGTGTACGTGATGAGTCGCTGACGCTGAGTCTGAGTCCATGATTG
This sequence comes from Scilla litardierei, assembly GCA_030789695.1. Lineage (NCBI taxonomy): Eukaryota > Viridiplantae > Streptophyta > Magnoliopsida > Asparagales > Asparagaceae > Scilla > Scilla litardierei. The sequence continues at coordinate 154,411,242 of CM061133.1, forward strand.
CCCAGGAGGATTTTGGTGGACACTGGTGACCATTCTTTGAGTCTTGTTGAGCTTTATTTTGTTTTAGGCCTTTTGTTAGCTGTTGGTGCGTAGCACCGTTGTTTTGTAATTTGTACTTTTGTTGGCCATGTTTGGGCCTATAGTCTCTTTTCTTTTAGCCTGGTGGCTTTTCTGCGATGTTGGAAACTTATTTTATGGATATTCTGAGATATTTCTTTTGTCTCATTTAATTATTATTATCTTTGTTTCGTTAGCGTTGCAAGGACCTGCCGTTTTAAATTTGATCGACGCTTATCGGACTTGCAGCTTTGTAGCTTCAAGTCTGAGCGGACCTTCTCACGCTTCGCCTCCACGTTCTTGGGAAGCGGGGCGTGACAGGTTTTGTTGGTGGCCCATGCAGGTCGGTCTTGCAATTGCGAATTAACGGAACAACGATAATAACAGAATGTCCATTAAATAAATTGCAACATCCGAGTAATAAGCCCTGAGTCTAGTTGTTTTTAGGACACTAGGTGATAAGAAGACTTAGTTAGACGTCTGTGCTTGCTAGTTAGAGGCCTCTGATCGATAGTTAGACCCCCTTTCTGGCAATTGATTTAATCGTCGTAGGAGTTACCTTAGTGGTTCATGTCTACCCCTGACCATATTAGACTTCTAGATTTTCCTTCGGTCGTTCGCTTTTGGGTTCATCGATTTCGGACCAAGCTGAACGCATTTCCTCACCGTCTAACTTTTAGAAGTCATAGCGCCTAGTTCCTAATCTTTAGTTGGTCGACCGTAGGACTTTCCGTAGACCTTCCTGATTCATAACCTAGGCATATGAATGTTTTGATCACCTGACCAATTTCCTTGCCTCGATTCACGAGATCGCCCCATGACGATCGTCGTCAATTTTCAAACCTTTTCGTTACAATCTTGAATCTTCCAAAAGTATCTTTCGATTTCCTCTTTCCCTAGGTTTAAATTTGTTCAAATTTTAATATACTTATACTTCATACTTCTTCATTGATTTAAATTTTAAAAACGTTTGTCGGAATTTTGAACTCTAGCTTATAATATTCTTCCCAGCCTATGTTTTCGTACTCATGTCGTCTTTTCATATATTACTTTTATTCTGAACCGTACTTTTATTTTGCTCAGTTTGATTTATAATTTTCCCTCTTATTTATGCCATTTGAATAATACATCGTGTTTACTTTTAATATACTTTTCAAGACACATGGAATTTCAGCTTTCAGCAAGTTGGTTTTGCTCATCGGTTTCCCTGTTTCAGATTTTTGAAATTACTATTTTCATAACCACTTCCTGATTTAGACCCTCCGTGATTTGATTTTAAAGACTTACTATTCGATTTCGATAATTCTTATACTAAGTCAATATTAATATTTTTCAGTGCACCATACCTACTTTCAACTATTTTTATCCGTGCCAGACTTGTTGTGCTCGTGTATTAAGAACCTTGTGTAAATCAGTTTTACATTTTTGGCAAACCTTGGTTTTCTAAAAAGTAGTTTCAAATTGATTATCTTCAATTTTCCATAGCCCAAAGTTTTGAAAGCATTTAACCTGATTTTAAATTCTTCTGTTGCTTGATTCCATTCTTTGACTTTCAAAAACTTTTGGCAACATTTTATTAAATTACTGACTGATAGAATTTTCTAAACCATGTCCTTAATATTCGCGTAAATGATTTTACTTCCTTTCAAAATGATTTTTAGAAACAATAGACCATTTTCTCTTATTAAGAATGTTCGACTCAAATTTACTTTGAACAACTTGTTTTATTGATTCCGAAATATTTCTTTTCAGACGAGGATTCTGATTTTGAAGAAAAACAGTTTTCAGATTTCACGTATTCTAGCTTGTGCTACTTACCCTATCTTCTTTTCTATATCCTATATAAGCATCACTATATCCTTTTCCTTCAACCTAAACATCACCATTGAGCCAATGTTCGTCCAACCAAGCTGTCTCCTTGCATTCGCCCTATCTGAACACGTGCTTATCGATCCTTCCCTCGTCACGCTTTCGACCTCCCTCTATTGCTTAGGTATTAGTGCCGTAAATGTCTATGTCCACCCTAAGTTTTTAGTAGGCCCTTGGACCCTGTGAGGTGTCGTAGTGCACGTGCCTAAGCTGGGTACGTGAGCTTGAATGAGAATTCCCATAGTATATTGGTGCTTGCCTATTGTGTGGTATATATATATATACTCGGAGTTATTCGTGATAGTATGAAGTTGTTGTGCGTTAGTAATTATAGATTTTTGTGTGGATAGCTATACTATACTAGGGATGCCGGTGTATATAAGAGCTAGCGTTGAAATATCTAATGGAATGTATGTAATTAGAGATACTTATAATGGTTGAAATAAAATGATTGGTAAAGCTAGGTATATGCTAGGTGTGATGATAATGTGTGAACTTATAGATAAGTAAGTAGGCCTATTGAGTGATCTATATATTATTACGTGTGAGTATGTGCTCGTAGGTGGATATATATAGTGTTTAGACGTAAGTAGTTATGTTTTGTTGCCTGAGTATATATGTGATATACATATAGTATTAGGGTTATAATTTTGATTGGTATTGTTGCTTTTACGGGATGTTGCATGCGTGCATACCGTGAGGTATACAAGACTATTGCACATCTTAATTATGTACGTGTGGATGTGTTAGAATACTAATTATAGGTAGTAGGCTATGGTGTGAATATATATGTTACATGTGTGAGACTATACGATGAATACGTATGCATGTATTAGGGAGCGTATTATAATTATACGTATGTTGATGTCTATATTATTATTATTATGGTATATAGAATGATTGAACTACGTGAGTATTGCCTGACTGAATATTGAGTGTGAATGATTTATGGAATGTATATGGTTGTATGGTAGACGTATAAATATTGGAATGGTATTGGTATAAGTATGAATGCCGTGTTACGTATATAGAATATCCTGATATGTGTATTGAGTCTCACTCAAGCTTGAGTGAGTATACTCTAAGTATATTGAATGTATGATTGTAGTTTGAATATAGAAATGCTTGATGTATGTATGGTGATAGAAGTGTTTGTGCCTGGTTGTGCTACGCACATGATTGTGGGTCGCTACGCCAGTATATAGTTATAGGTGTTGGTCTTGTGATATAGCTAAATACTAAGGACTTGTTATGTGAACGTATGTGTACTAGCTGAAACTAGGTATGTATGTGTGCTAGTTATATAATGGTATGATTGGTGTATGTAAATGAAATGTTAGCGTGTATGGGTGTGCACCATGCACGGGTAAGTATGTGCTTAGTTATAGGTTTTGATGACTATGATATATGTGGCGTGTCGTAAATACAGTTATAGGACCGTACGTGATGTGAATACATGGTGAACTATTTGCATGTATTTGAATGACTATATATTGTGAAATTATAGTAGCGGTGAATGTATATTAGATATAGTGAACTTGACTTAATTATAGTATGGTGTGACTACATGTGGAAGTGTTTGGTGTGGAATGAATATTAGAGGGTAGTATACCCTTGATGTTTGTGCATAGGTAGCTACATATAGGTATAGCGATGATTGTATTGGCTAAGCGTGAAACTATCATTATATAAGTATCTGAAATATTGTTTTGTGATTAGGTAGGTAGTAGTTATATAAGGGATGCCTGCTTATATATATGATTGAAATACGTGTACGAGTCTGACTGACTATAATAGGTATAAGTGTATACGTACGTGAATGTATATATATAAGTGTTGGTAGTAATAATGTTCGACTACCTAGTGCATATATGAGCACTTGTAATGACTATACTTGGTTTGAATTATAATACGACTTGATTTGGGGTAGTTATTAGAGCGACTAGCTATATTAGAAAGTCCGAGGACGGACTTTATTCTAAGGTGGGGAGGATGTAACGACCACTTTTCGTTGTGCGTTGTTCGTGCACGTGCTTTTGGCCGTGCACGTGTTTGCTTTAGACTTTATTTGTTTGCGAACACTTTTGTGTGATATGCCGTTACGAACGTCACTGAGAGTATTAAATAGTGGCACTATATTGGAACGACGTTCTCGAGTCGTTTTTCCACAATTTGATCTTACTCGATGAGACGTGACGATTCTCACTCTTGACGGGAGACGTTTCTATTTTTAGTTCCGTCGTCCGACGTCAAAACTGAGATCCGTCTTCTTAGTTAGCTCACATTCGTTTCCACGATCACCCCGATATTTATTTTATAATTTTTGGAGTTTATTTGACCACTTTTATAATTTTTACAAGCTTTATATTATTTTTAATAATTTATTTTTAAATTAATTTCGGCCAAATAAAATTTATTTGAGTTTAAAACGTTTTAAAGAATTTTTGAGCCAATTTCCAGCTCATTTGGACCAGGTCAAATCCTAGATTGGATTGGAGAAGTTTGAATTCAAATTTTAAATCTTTTTGAATTCTAATCCTATTAGATTTAGCCCTAGACCAAGTCAACCCACCTATACTATATAAGCAACCCCTAGCAAGTCCTATTTTCCAAAGAAATTAGCCCTAGCCGCGTCCAAAACCAAAATTGGACGTTGCGACGATTCGTCGCAACGTCGCAGCCGTCGCCTGTGCACGACCGGAGATTTTCGCCCCGTTCCCTCGGTCTGACCGAGGCCACCGCCCGCACCAAGCAACCCCGCACCCCGCTGCTGTCGCCACCCCGCTCCCCGCTCTGACCGAGGAAATCTCTCGGTCTGACCGAGAGATTGCCCCGCCTCCGCTCCGCTCCGCAACGTTGCAACTGCAACGTTGCAACCCCCGCACCGACCGACGCTCCCGCCCGCACCGACCGAAGCGCTCCCCCGCATCGCCCGCTCCCCCGCTCCGTTGCAACCCCCGCAGCGCTGCAGCCCGCTTCCGCAGTGTCTGACCGAAGAAATCCCCCGCAGCGGCCGCTGTGACCGACGACCGCACCAACCCCAAGCGCTGCACCGGCCGTCCCCATGTGTCTGACCGAGCCGATTCCTCGCAGCGGCTAGTGTCTGACCGAGCGACGTTCGTCGCAACGCTGCAACTCTCGTAACGCTTGCCACCGTGGGCCCCCCAAGCTCTCCAGAAGTATTGTGGGTCCCCCAAAGGCCCCTAGGAGTACTGTGGGCCCCACCAAGGTGCTTGCTCTTCGAGGATTCGTCGCGTACGATGTCGTCGCACGTCGTAGCCCGTCGTCGCACGTGCTAGCTTTGGAATCTGGAACCGTCGCCCGGGTTGATGCTCTGAACTTTCCAGCGAGGAAACTATATTGGAATCAGGACTTGGAGCGCGTTCTATTATTCCAACCCCCGGCGTCGCTACCCGACGCCGGTGTAGCTTTCGCGTCGTGTTGAGGTAACGTTTTGCACCCCTAGGACCCCCAACCCAATGCATGCTAATCAAGACTAAAATCGGTATTTTCAAAGTATTTTAAATGTTTTAAATTCACTAATCAAGATTAATAATATGGACTTTAGGCCGGTGGACTTGTGCACGTAGGAATCGTGACTTTGGACTCGTTGGACGGTGTTTTCTTGACGTGATAATTGCAGGCAAGTGAAACTTGCCAACTCTTGTGTAGGGCCATGTTTTTAGGCCACTTACTTGCTTTTAGCGTAAAAGAGACTAGTCAGTGAAATGATAGCTGGCTAGACGCCTACTTGATCTAGTTTGACAACGAAACTAGATCCGTCACCTAATTGATCTAGCTTGACAACGAAGCTAGATCCAACCCTTTAAACTTGTTGTTCATGCATACTAAACTGTCACGTTTACTTTCCTTATCTGTACGCACTTTTAACTGCCATGCATTGCATTCTACATGTCATCCAAGTTGAATATTGCATTCGTAGCACACGCTACATACTTGTACTTGCTTGTCCTGGCTAGGTGCACCCCTACGCCATACTTGTTAAAAACACTTCCTGGCTCGTGATCCAGAAGCGAGCATACCGTTCGGGGGTAAGGCCCTGGCTCGATACATGTGGGATGGGGTAAGAGTTAAGCGGCCAATCAGCTGGGAGTCTGCCTGATCAGCAACTGCAGCTGTAAGGCGTAAACTCTGGGTGGGGCGGAGTTAAGCGGCCAATCAGTGTGAAAGAAAGTCATTTCAGCTGTAAGGCGTAAACTCTGCAAATGACATGAAAACGTGACTAGAGAAATCCTTGTAATTGTTATTAGTCTTGCCACACTTGCCATGCCATGCTAGCTACTTGTTGTTTTCTTTACCTGCTGCACTCATACTTAAACTGCCATGTCATTGCATCATGCTAGAACTGCTAGGTTGCTCTTACTTGTACTTTCAGTTTCACTTGCACAAGTCTTCCAGACTTGCTGACATGTGCCCCTTTCTCTTTGGGTGTCACATGTTAGACCCTGAGCCAGAGATCGTTGCTGTGTACGTGATGAGTCGCTGACGCTGAGTCTGAGTCCATGATTGCCCAGGAGGATTTTGGTGGACACTGGTGACCATTCTTTGAGTCTTGTTGAGCTTTATTTTGTTTTAGGCCTTTTGTTAGCTGTTGGTGCGTAGCACCGTTGTTTTGTAATTTGTACTTTTGTTGGCCATGTTTGGGCCTATAGTCTCTTTTCTTTTAGCCTGGTGGCTTTTCTGCGATGTTGGAAACTTATTTTATGGATATTCTGAGATATTTCTTTTGTCTCATTTAATTATTATTATCTTTGTTTCGTTAGCGTTGCAAGGACCTGCCGTTTTAAATTTGATCGACGCTTATCGGACTTGCAGCTTTGTAGCTTCAAGTCTGAGCGGACCTTCTCACGCTTCGCCTCCACGTTCTTGGGAAGCGGGGCGTGACACACGCCATAAAGATATTTATATTTTGGATCTTCCTAAGTCATATGAACAATGTCTCGTTGCCAACACAAGTGAACAACACTTATGGCATCGACGCTTTGGTCATGTGAACTTTGGAACACTTTTTAAGCTTTCAAAATTAAATTCCATTAAAGGTTTTTCTAAGCTTGTATTTGAAAAGAAAAGTTTTTGTGACTCATGTCAACGAGGCAAGCTTCCTAAATCTGCATTTAAACCTAAGAAAAGCATTTCTACTAAACGGCCTCTAGAGCTATTACATCTAGATTTATTTGGGCCAACTAGAGTTGCTTCTTTAGGAAATGCTAGATATGGGCTTGTCATCGTAGATGATTTTTCGAGATTTACATGGGTATTTTTCTTATGTAATAAAAATGAAGCTTTTAAAAACTTCACAACATTTGTGAAGAAAGTACAAAATCTCATCGGAACCACCATTGTCACTATTCGTAGTGATCATGGAGGTGAATTTGAGAATGAGTCTTTCTCAAATTTTTGTGATGATCTTGGAATTACACACACGTTTTCCTTCCCTCACGCACCCCCTCAAAATGGTGTTGTTGAGAGAAAGAATAGACCGCTTGTGGAGTGTGCTCGCACAATGCTCGATGATAGCCAACTTGGCCATCAATTTTGGGCGGAAGCAGTACACACCGCTTGATATGTGTTTAATAGAATACTTTTGAGGCCCGACACCAAACAAACTTGTTATGAATTGTTGTTTGGTAGATTGCCTCAAGTTAAACATTTTCGTGTTTTTGGTGCGAAATGTTTTAGTAAAAACACTTATGAAAATTTGGACAAGTTTGATCCGAGATCGGATGAGGGGATATTTGTTGGGTATTCCTTATGTAGCAAAGCCTACCGGATATACAACAAAAGATCCTCGACGATCGAGGAATCACTACATGTCTCTTTTAATGAAAATTTTATTCCTTCAAGAATTTCAAATGATGATGATTCAATGGATGTTTTATGTGATTCTATTGATAATTCTAAGTCTATTGATTCTATTGATTCTATTGATACTAACCCGACTAATGAGGTTGTTGAGAATGTTCCTAGTGATCAGGGAATTCCCAAACGGCTTCATACGGTTCGTAACCATCCCCATGAGCAAGTCATTGGCAATATTCATGATAGAGGCAAGACGAGATCACAAGTCCACCACTTCGCCAATTGTGCCTTTGCCTCCTTGATTGAGCCAAAGAATATAAATGTAGCGTGCGAAGATAGTGCTTGGATCCTTGCCATGGAGGAGGAACTCATTCAATTCGAGAGGAATGAGGTATGGGAGCTTGTTCCATTACCTTCGAAGAACCACACCGTTATAGGAACGAAGTGGATCTTCAAGAACAAAATTGACGAGAACCAAATCGTCGTCCAGAACGAGGCTCGGTTAGTAGCTCAAGGCTATCGTCAAGAGGAAGGTATCGATTTCGAAGAATCCTTCGCTCCGGTAGCTAGATTAGAATCTATTAGATTATTGTTATCTTTTGCATGCCATAAAAATTTCAAACTATTTCAAATGGATGTAAAAAGTGCATTTTTAAATGGAGATGTCGTTGAGGAAGTTTATGTTTCTCAACCTCTGGGCTTTATTAATGAAAAATTTCCAAATCATGTTTTTAAACTAAAGAAAGCACTTTACGGTTTGAGACAAGCTCCTCGAGCTTGGTATGATCGCCTAAAGAATTTTCTTTTGGATTTGAATTTTAAAATGGGAGAAGCCGATTCTACACTTTTTGTTAAGCATTCGAATAATGATATACTTTTAGTTCAAATTTATGTTGATGATATCATTTTCGGTGCTACTAACTTCGCTCTTTGCGAAGAGTTTTCTAATGTTAAGAAGGAACAATTTGAGATGAGCCACATGGATGAGCTCAAATATTTCTTAGGTCTCCAAATTCGCCAAATGAACGATGGAATCTTCATCCACCAAACGAAGTACACGGTGGAGTTGCTAAAGTGATTTGGAATGGAGAGTGCCTCCGGGAAAAAGACTCCAATGAGCACTACTACGCATCTTGATAAAGATACGGGCGGAAAAGATGTAGACATTCCTCTATATCGAGGTATGATAGGTAGTTTACTTTATCTTACCGCTAGTAGGCCCGATATTATGTTTACCGTATGTATTTGTGCTCGTTATCAGTCTCAACCTAAGGATTCTCACTTAGTAGCGGTAAAACGTATTTTTCGCTATTTAAGTTACACATTAGACTTTGGATTACTTTATCCAAAATCTAGCACGTATGAGTTAATCTCATATAGTGACGCTGATTATGCGGGATGCAAATCCGACAGGAAGAGTACTAGTGGCACTTGCCATTTTATAGGAAATTCTCTTGTCTCTTGGTTTTCCAAGAAGCAAAATTCTGTATCACTTTCAACCACCGAGGCGGAATACATTGTCGCCGGTGCTGCATGTGCCCAGGTTCTTTGGATGAGACACACACTTAGGGATTTTGGTATACACTGTGATACTAGCCCTATCATGGTGGACAACCAAAGTGCCATTTGTCTTTCAAAGAATCCGGTGCACCATTCCTATTCTAAACACATAGATGTCTGACACCATTTCTTAGATGATCATGTTGCTAAAAAGGACATCATATTAGTGTACGTTGAAACTCAGAAGCAAATCGCTGATATTTTCACGAAACCCCTAAAGGATGACTCCTTTGTGCGGTTGCGTCGAGAATTGGGGATTATGGGTGAATCCGAGATATAGGATTCATTTTTATTCAATAATCTTGCATGCTATTCTATTTCTCTATATTTTTTCATGCAAGACTTATTGGATTTTTTCGGGATTTTTGTGAATTTTTGGAATTTATGCTCGAATTTACTTTTGAACGTCGTATTTAAGTTTTTCAATGATTAATGGGGTAGTATGATGATTTTTGAGAGTTGAACGAGGTTTCGTCCAAGTGCATTTTGGAGAGAACTCATTTGTCTATTTTTGGACTCATCTAGTCGGTCTCAGTTCATCAACCAACCGACTAGATTCACATCTAGTCGGTCAGCTAATGAACTCAAACCGACTAGGTCATTCTCTAACTTTTGGACTCATCTAGTCGGTCTCAGTTCAATCACCAACCGACTAGATTCACACCTAGTCGGTTTGTAAAAGAACTCAGACCGACTAGTTCAAGCTTTTTAGGGTTTCCTCTCCTACTATCTTTGTTTAGTCGGTCCATGTTTACTTACCGACCGACTAGATTGAGTTCTAGTCGGTCAGTACTTGAACTTAGACCGACTAACTCTAGCCCTAAATTTTTCGTCTGTCGGCTGTTTCCACTTAGTCGGTTCAAGCTCATTGACCGACCGACTAGATCGTCATCTAGTCGGTCAGTGCTTGAACTCTGACCGACTAAGTGCTCAGGGACAGTCGTGTCTTTTCGCATTCTGATCGACTTATACTCTCTTTCAACCGACTTTTCTCATTCTTAGTCGGTTTTCTCTCCAGCTAAAACCCCCGACCCCGTTCAGCCCCTTCGACTTCCGATCGATCTCCGGCCGTTTTCCAACCTTTTCCGTCGATCTCCGCCGTCGATCTGCCTCCTAGGGTAATTTCCCCTCCTCCTAGGACTTGTTTTCAGCTGCTAGGGTTCTATTCTAGATCGATTTCAGCTTTAGGGTTTCGCATCTAGGGTTTATACTTAGGGCTGTTTTGCTTTCGATTTTCGTTTTCTTGCGTTGCTTGATCTTGTTTTGTCACGACTTATGGCAAAGACGAGAATCCCGATCACTCCCTCTGGCCCGTCCCATATGACTGTTGAGCCACACCCTAGGGATCCTTCGAAACCCAAACGCCGATCTAAAACAACCCAACCTTCATCGTCTTCGCCTCCTCTGAAGAAGCAGAGGACGGCGACCGCCAAACCCAGTAAACGTTCTCAGTCTAGGAAGCCTATACTCCATACCCCCACTACACCATCGGATTTCGACACTGAGTTTAGACCCGAGGATGAGCCTAGCCGTAAGGAACCCACTCCTCCACTTCGTTCTAGCTCCCGTAAGCCTAAAGGAAAGGCTCTGATGCCAGCTAGTGGTGTCGATATCTCGCTATGTCGCGATGACCCTATGTGTCTAGCGGCATACACCTGTATCGAACATTGCCCACTGTTATTGGAGCATTTCGTTAAGTTCTCCGACTTCCTTGGCTTAGCAGATCTTCTATCCTATAGTGGGCTCCTAGACTACCTTCGCTTTGACCCTAAGGCGAACCCTCGACCCTATCCTCGCCTGGTCAAACTTTTCTATGCAAACCGTTCCCGGGGTCAGTACGGTGAGACCTACTCCATCGAGACTACTGTCTTGGGGACTCATATAGTCCTCACGGTAGAAATCTTGGGGGAGTTGCTTGGTTGTTCGTCGTTTGGTCTCCTCCTGTCTGATATTTCAGTTGATGATATTTCTTCTTTAGATCAGTCTGTTCTCGTCGATATCTTCCATGTGATCCCTCCAGCTTTCATAGGTGTCCCATCGAAGTCAATCAAGCCGAATGCTTGGGTGCTTAATCTTATCCTGAAGTCATGCTTACTTCCTAAGTACGGCTCATCTTCTCTGCCATCCCAGCCATTTCTAAAGTTGATTTACGCTCTCTTCTTGGGTTGCGAGATTAACTGGGCTCGCATTATACTCGATAAGATGGAATCTTTCGAGTGTATTCGCAAGTCCACGAAATTTGTGCATATCCCTTATCCTTGTCTGTTGACTTTGGTGTTTCGTCATTTCCACGTGCCTTTGACTCCTGACGATGAGCGTCCACTTGGTCCTCCCCTGAACGCGACGGCCGTCAAGAAATCTCTTGCGACACTCCGTCACGTGCAGAGGACGACTCCTTCAGCTTCTCAAGGCACCTCTTCTGCAGCAGCTGCTCCTAGACCTCCTACCACACTTGATGATCGCGCTCGTTCTGTTTGTCGTCTCGAGTCTCAGTATGCTCATACCGAGGAGATTATGTGTCGTATTGCTCGTGCTTTGGGTGTTGAGGTCCCTCCTACAGTTTCTGAGGATGAGGAGATGGATGATGATGAGATCGATGAGCTCGTTGATTCTCTTGCTCGTGGCACTGAGGCCACTACTGCTGCTGCTACCACATCCGTTGTTGGAGCTGCCACTTCTTCAGGTGCTCCAGAGTCTTCTGCTCCAGTGGATGAGTCTGCTGGTGCTCCAGAGACGTCTGCTCCAGTTGACGTTCCTGTTGGTGCCTCTACCGTTGAGCCTGCTGTTGATGTTTCCACTCCTGCCCCGACGATTCCTTCTGTTGACACACCACTCCTCCCAGCAGAGCCTGAGTCCACTCCTTCGACTGGACCTACGGAGACTGCTGCTCCTACCACTCCTTCTTGAGAGTCTGTTTGGAGGACTCTCCGATGCTCCTTGGATGATTCATCTTTTAGAGAGAGTTTGGGTTAGGACAGGGTTGGTGGTGTTTTTGATGTATTTGGATGTGTTGATGCTTGATGTCGATGTTGTATCATTTTTGGATGTATGTTGATGATGTTGATGTCGATGATGGATTTTGACATTTTGATGTTGATATAGTATGTGACATTTTGATGTAGTCAATGAATTTTGTGCCTTTGATTGTATGGAGTCGATGTATCTTTTGGTTGTACTCATGATGCTTCATATATATACATCTTTGTTCTCTTTTACTTCGTTGTGCACATTTTATATTCGTTTTAATGTCTATGATGTTCGATTTCGTCGCTCGACGATAATGACTTGGTTAAAAAGAATTTATTTCTATGAATACATAGAATTGTTTTCCATGCACTTATTTAACCAAAATGTTGAGATTAGAGAGCACGTTCCTTTACTCAATAAGTGAATTATATTTGGTATTTTGATGATTTCATTTTTCGCTTTTGGATAATGGTCAATTTGGCACACCTTGATTTTCTTCATGTATTTTTTTTCCTTGGTGTCTTTTGGACCATCGTCGTATTCTTCGACTCCCGATGTTGGATTTTCTTTAGCCTTGTTGTTGTCGTTGTATGCCCCCCCACTCTTTTTGGATAATGCCAAAGGGGGAGAGATAGTAATAATGACAAGGGTAAAATGAAAATTTAACTCTATTGTCCATGAATCTAATCTATTATGTTAGATTCAGGGGGAGTGAAGATATAAAAATGGATTACGATCCTAAATTTCAATAATTGGATCATGTTTTATATCTCTCACTTCTGCTTGATGCGTATTATATTTATTCAATTTGGAATTAATGTGTCATCAATGCAGGGGGAGTAAGTATTTTACATTTGAATCATTATTTTTTATTATTATTTATGTTGGTTTGTCATCACCAAAAAGGGGGAGAATGTTGAGTATTGGACTCCCCGGATTTGGTTTTGGATGATGAGCAAACATAAATAAATCGTGAACTAACACTTTGTGAGCGCAGTTATGGAGATCGTCGCCAAATTCACGTGAACATCCAAAGCGACGTCTCAAGACTTCTCAAAGCACGTATTCATATGCCTAAAGCTTCGTTGAAGCTTTTGGACCAACTTTGAAGTCATGAAGATTCGATCGAATCTTTTGAAGACGGTTTGTCCAGGTTTATTCATAGTCTTCTAGCTTTGTTCTTTAGAATGTTAAGCCTTGAGTATGTATTATCATTTGATCTTCATATCGCTCCTATCTTAGAGCTAGGATCTTAGTAGAAGTCCATTCAAACATTCCCGAAGCATCGCGCTTCGATTCGGGACTTCTTGTGCATGTTAGTTGTTTCAAGAAGAAGAACCAACCGACTAGATGGTGATCTAGTCGGTCAGAAAAGCTTCTTGGACCGACTAGTTTGTCTCCCAAATTCTAATCTCTTTACTGTTCACAGTTAGTCGGTCTTAGTTGACTCACCGACCGACTAGTTAGTGAACTAGTCGGTCAGTGATGCTTCTTAGACCGACTAGTTGAACATTCCCTGTACATGCCTAGTTACTGTTTATCGTTAGTCGGTCTAAGAACGTTTGGTGACCGACTAGTTGATGAACTAGTCGGTCAACATTTGTTCTTGGACCGACTAAATCAATTTGTATTCAGACTAATAGTTTTTGACTCTTAGTCGGTCTAAGTTAACTGACCGACCGACTAGTTAAGAAACTAGTCGGTCAGAAAGTCTTCTTGGACCGACTAGTTCTTTAGGTCTGAAATTTCATCTGTTCACTGTTCATCCATTAGTCGGTTCCTGTTGTTTCACCGACCGACTAGTTGATGAACTAGTCGGTCAGTGGTTGTTCTTTGACCGATTAATTGCTCCAGATTTCCAACCGTTGGGAGTTGACCTAGCTCAATTTTGTGGGACCCTATAAATACAAAGCTTGGTCGTTTCTCTCAAGGTGAGAGATGCTATTGAGAGCCTTATTCAGATTGAAAGAGTTAGAGATTGAAACTCATTTCCAAAGCTCTCTTCCTCACAAGAAATCATTCTCTCCCTCATTTGAGGTCTAGAATCCATCTTGAGAGAACTTTGTTCTTGTTGAGCCATCCAAGCTATTGCTTGATTCAAGTCTCCTACTCATTCCTAGGCACCCATTGCTGCTCATATTGGTGGTGCTAGGTCTTGGTGACTTCTCCTTCCTCAAATCCCTCCTTGCCCTAATTTGGTAAGAATACTCAAGGTATAGGGTTTGTGGTAAGTTGTTGTTTATTTCATATAAACTCATTTATTGCTATTGATTCTCTCGGTTGTGAGAGAAGGTTGTGATCCCGGGTTGTGGGATTCACTATTGCTATTGATTGTATGATTTGATCTTGTGAAGGTTTTTCACAAGGTATTCATAGTGGAAATCTTGGGTTAGGGTTTCTAACCTAAGTATCCGGAGGGGATCCGGGTGTTCTGGGACGTAGGATCACCGGGAACAAGTCGGGGAGACTTGGGTGGATCCGAACCCATCATATCAATTGTTTGCATTGAATATTTGTTGTTGTCAATTTTAGCTTCCGCATTTGTTGGTAGTAGTTTGCACGATAATTAGGAATTATACTCCTTGTTATTTTTAAAGTACTATTCACCCCCCCTCTAGTACTTGTGCAGTAGCTTTTAGGGCATTACACTATGCCCCTCGCCATCGAACGAATTCGTTAAGGCGTCAGCTGTAAGCCGAAGAGGCCACCCCCACGCAACTGAATGACCTTCATTACGTCTTCGGTCATAAGTCGAAGGGGCTACGCCCCTCGCCATTGAACGCCTTCGTTAAGGCGTCAGCCGTAAGCAAAAGGGGCCACCCCCTCGCAACTGAACGACATTTATTACGTCTTCGGTCATACGTCGTAGGGGATATGCCCCTCGCCACCGAACGACTTTGTTATGTCGTCAGTCGTAAGCCGAAGGGGCCATACCCTCGTAACTGAACGACCTTCGTTACGTCTTCGGTCATAAGTCGAAGGGGCTACGCCCCTCGCCACTGAATGCCTTCGTTAAGGCGTCAGCCGTAAGCTAAAGGGGCCACTTCATTGCAATTGAACGACCTTCATTACGTCTTTGGTCATAAGTCAAAGGGGCTACGCCCCTCGCCACCGAACGACTTCGTTAAGACGTCAGCCGTAAGCTGAAGGGGCCACCCCTTCGCAACTGAACGACCTTCATTACGTCTTCGGTTATAAGTCGAAGGGGCTATGCCCCTCGACACCTAACAACTTCATTAAGGCGCCAGCCGTAAGCCGAAGGGGACACCCTTGCAAATGAACGACCTTCATTAATTCGATCATAAGTCGAAGGGGCTACGCCCCTTGCCACCTAACGACTTCGTTAAGGCGTCAACCGTAAGCCGAAGGGGCCACTGTTGGATACAACGTATGTTGGATACAAGGAGTATTAACTATGTGTTTGATGATAACAAACTTGTGTGGACATTCTAATGTGTGTGCTAGGTGTTTTCAGGAATGGCACGCATGTAAATCTTCAAAGTGAGGACTAAGTCAATTGATGGAGGAATTGCTATTCATATAGCAACTTGGACTTGGTCAAAGCTGGAGGGATATGGAGTATCTAAATCAAATCTCGCTTGGATTGATTCAAATCAATTAGAGATTGATTCAAATCCTAATCCTATTAGTATTGCAACTCCAATTCAAATCCCAATCCACATCAATTACAAACTTCACATCTCCTTTAATTGAGGGATTCTATTTGATTCTCATATAGCCAAATAAACCTCGTATAAACCCCCCATCAAAGAGAAGGGTTCAATGCGGCATATACAATCAAACAAGTCGGCATACACAAACACAAGAATCTTGCCTAGCCTCCATCTTCAACAAAAGCCTCAAGCAAGATCAAACCTCTCTCCTATAGCCGCAAGTCTACAAAGGCCATCATCATCAATTGGCCGCAAGTTCACAAGGCCAACACCCTAGTTGTACAACATCTAGCCTGAGCCATGTGCAGCGGTAACTTCCCTTTGACCCCCACCATGTGCTGCCGAAATTTGAGGAGGACTCAAGCATTAAACAAGCCTGCCCACATGAGCCGCACACAACCAAAGAGCAAAGAGGGGACAAAACAGATTTTGTTTTTTGTTTCTTTCACATAATTTTTGACTTGATTAACTTCTCTTTTTGTTTGTGCAGGTAAAAAGAAGAGAGGCAAAATCATTGGCCAGCCGCAATTTTTGAATCACAATCCCTCAACCTTTTACCAAACTCCACAAGCCAAAAGCAGCCGCATGTTATCAAGTCCCAAGGTGCAGCCGCAACTTTTGTTGAAAGTCACATGTGCTTACCTAGCAACCTTGTGTGCCATCAGCCTGAGCCTACTTGCACTGCCGACCTACCAATTGCAAGCCACGCAACTGCAGCTGACCCATTGCCGACCAGAGGGACTCACACATCATCATAGCAAAAGGAGGGGCAGAAACTTCAAAGGGACCAAGTTCGCCATGTATCGCAAAGTTGCCAAGAGGTACACCAAAGGCACAAGTTATTAGGAGAGCCGCAACTTGCATTGCACGACTTGCGGAGGCGACTGACTCGTCTCAAAATGTGTGAGCGCTACTCCCAAGTGCAGGAGATCGAACAAGTAATCATCCGGGTGAGTCCAGGTATCGAATCCACGGGACAACTGACATGCAAAACCACGAACTTCAGTTTGTATAGAGTAAAAATACGATAATAACCAACCACCTAAAGATATGGTATCGATAGTTTTAAAGAATAAAAGAAAATCCTATGATAACTACGGGGAAGGCAATATTGGGGTATCAATATGAAGAGTATATAATCGCTTCGGTTGTGACTTCATTAGGAGTTTATAATCGCTGCAATATCATGTATTTTAATATCACACAATGCTTCACCCGGTCAAGGCATGAAGACGTCGGAAGATGAATCGATAAAAACTAGTTAAAATAGACGTATACGCATTACTAGTGCAACGACCCGGTCCCCGGGATACCGGATAAGTACGAATCCATATCAGGTATTTCCGAAGAGGCGAGTGTTACGTAGAAAGAAAGAAAAGAAGAGAGTAGGAAGAACATTGCAGGTACTACGCACGTGCTGGGAAGTACAAGTAAAACTCCGTCACAGATAAAAACACTGAGAAAATAACAAAAGTACAATATTCCATTTTATTGATACATGGATACATCTTATACATACACCAACATCTTCATATTCACAACTCTAAGTACAAAGGTCCACCCGAAAAGAAACACCAAAAAGTACAAGTCTCTCATCATACCCCTTACCACCCAATACTACAACTGATCACCAACTCCGAAGCTCCAGCCGCTATCTCCAACCTCCAACTCACATGACCGAAAGTCAACGGGAACACGTCAACTCGTGACCCAGTAGAAACTCCTAACACTCTAGCAGAACCCAGTTTTAGAACTAGTCTGTCTATCTAGGGTGGGGAGTCTAACAAGTAAGGTTCATGGCGCGTAAAAGTAATCACATTCCAACATGCGAACCTAGTTATGAGAACGTGCAAAAACATGCATATGAAACCATATTATGACATGCAGCTATTGAAAGGAAGCGTAAGAACATGTTACCATGGGACAATAGCATTAAAGTACACAAAAATAAGGAGACAAGAGATAACAACTGTTACGAGGTGGAACTCGCACACAAT